>JARQOC010000003.1:249813371-250070305 GCA_033576535.1 Allobates femoralis
TTCCTGAGCTCTCTCAACTCGACTCTACCCACTCCTTGCTGCTTTCCCCACTTGCTTTATTACCTAGCCTTTCCTCCCACCAGAACCGGTTAACCTAGTAACGGGCGTCTAATTGGTCCTCTAACACTAGATGTTTGCATGTGGTGCTGGAGCTTCAGACTTATTCTACCCATTACCAAAACAAAGAATACAGCACCTTCAGTCAGGGGTGCAGTACCCTTTTGTGACGCACTCTTAGTGGGGCGCCACATATACGTGACATGGTGTCCACTAACAATTGGAGCTTATTTTCCATTCAGATTGTTTGCGGACACCATGTTGTGTTTTGAGAGCCCCTGTGTGCCTAAACATTAGAGCTACCCCAGAAATTGACCCCATTTTGGAAACTAGATCCACTAAGAAACTTATCTAGATGCGTAGTGAACACTTTAAACCCCAAGGTGCTTCACAAATTGATCTGTAAAAATGAAGAAGTACTTTTTTTTTCTACAAAAATTTTCTTTTAGGCTCAACTTTTTAATTTTCACATGAGTAACAGGATAAAATGCATCCTAATATTTGTTGGGCAATTTCTTATGAGTACACCGATACCTCATATGTGGTCATAAACCACTGTTTAGGCGCACGGCAGGGCTCAGAAGGGAAGGAGCGCCATTTGACTTTTGGAGCTAATTTTCCATTCAAAAAGTCAAATGGTGCTCCTTCCTTTCTGAGCCCTGCCCTGCGCCCAAACAGTGGTTTATGACCACATGTGAGGTATTGGTAACTCGGAAGAAATTGCCCAACAAATTTTAGGATCAATTTTGTCCTGTTACCCATGTTTAAATGAAAAAATTGAGGCTAAAAGAACATTTTTGTTGGAAAAATTAAAATGTCCATTTTTTTCCTTCCACGTTGCTTTAGTTCCTGTGAAGCATCTGAAGGGTTAATAATCTTCTTGAATGTAGTTTTCAGTAGCTTGAGGGGTGCAGTTTTTAAAATAGTGTCACATTTGGGTGTTATCTGTCATGTACGCCCTTCAAAGGGACTTCAAATGTGATGTGGTCAATAAAAAAATGGTTTTGTAAATTTTGCTGGAAAAATGAGAATTATCTGATGAACTTTGAACCCATATAACTTCCTAACCAAAATGCTTTTTCCAAAATTGTGCTAATGTAAAGTAGACATGTGGGAAATGTTATTTATTAACTATTTTGTGTCACATAACTCTCTGGTTTAACAGAATAAACATTTAAAAATGTAAAAATTGCAAAATTTTCAAACTTTTTGCCAAATTTTCAATTTTTTCACAAATAAATGCACAAATTATCAACCTAAATTTACTACTAACATGAAGCCAAATAGGTCATGAAAACACAATCTTAGAATTGCTAGGATCCGTTGAAGCGTTCCAGAGTCACAATTGCAAAAAAATGGCAAGGTCAGTAAGGCCAAAATAGGCTGGGTCATGAAGGGCTTAAGAGCACATACACACATAGAATATTGGTGAGTTTTTTTACTTCAGTATTTGTAGCCAAAAACAGGAGGGAACAGTCAGAGGAAAAGTATAATAGAAACACGTCACCACTTCTGTATTTATCACCCACTCTTGGTTTTTGGGCTACAAATACAGAGGTAAAAAACTCACCTAATACTCAGAATGGGCATGTGGCCTAATATACAATATACAATTAAGGCCAGATACACACATAGAATATTTGGTGAGTATTTTACCTCAGTATTTGTAGCCAAAACCAGGAGTGGAGCAACCAGTGGAAAAGTATAATAGAAACATATTACCACTTTAGTATTTATCACTCACTCCTGGTTTTGACTTACAAATACTGAGGTAAAAAACTCACCAAATACTGAGAGTGGGCATGTGGCCTAAGATGATGTCTTGTAATATGCATTAAGGCCACATACAGAAAGAGAATATTTTGTCAGTTTTTTACCTCAGTATTTATAAGCCAAAACCAGGAGTGGAATAATCAGAGGAAAATCATACCTGCCAACTGTCCCGAATCCAGCAGGACAGTCCCGATTTTGACCTTCTGCCTCGCTGTCTTGGCCGGAAAGTTAAATTTCCTGCACTGCAGTGAGAAGCCAAGCCCCCTATACAAAGAAAAATAGGAAAGCCTAAAAAAGCGATACAACTATCAAGGACTTAAAATACATTGCAAAAACTTTATTAAGTAGCAAGAAGAACGACAGAAATCACAAAGACATTTAAAAACAGTTAAAAAGGCCACAAATCAGTCATAACAATCTACTAAGGATAAGATAATCCTAGAGAAACCTCCCTGCTAATCACAGGCTCCGAAAACCAATTACAGTCTTATAAGTTTTTCATGATACCTTACTACACAAAAAATGGCATCTGTATATTTGTACAATACAATACACCAGGGCGAAGATATACAAGGGCAAAATATACCTATCAAAGAAATTTATGGAGTACTCCAACAATTAATTTATAAAGATCACAGTAGATGTAACTTTTATGGGTGAAATTCCCCCAGATATTAGGGGCAGAAAAAAAGGTACAAAACACCCTGCTGGACAAAAACCATTGCTTAAAGTTAATTTCACCCGCCTAGTTATCCATGATATTGGAACAGGTTACCTATGGTACATAGATTAGATAATCCTATAATCATATAATCAAACAGAGCAGGATAAAATAGTCTCATAAAGCATTTTTGAACTAGATCTAATATAAATCAAATGGGGATATAATGCACCCAAACAATGAACAGTATATATAAAAGCATTGGTGGAGTGACCCCTAGTGGTGAATAACCTCATTCAGGGCATGGGGAGCAGAAAACTTCCCCCAACCCTCAATAGTGAGGATTGGTATTAAATCCCATCACTTTTGCCCTATACCAATTTCCAGTTCCCAGTTAAACCAATTTTGCTTTTAGATACAGGAAATAGTTTTTGTACCAGTCAAGACCGGTTTTACCAGAGTTTCATGTGCAAAAGCAGGAGGTGTGGTGCTCCCCACGCGTTACGCTGCTTGTGCTTGGCAGCTTCATCAGGGGAATGTGACTCTGTCCCTATTATTCCTCTTAATATAGTGTGCCATCCTGTTCAATCAGTTAAATTTCCTATCTCCCAGTTATGTGCAGAGGAAACCGGGAGGCCAGTCCGTCCCCCTGTAAGCACAGCGCTGCAGTGCGCATGTCTAAGAACTAGACAGCGCATGTCCGGAGCCAGTAAAATGGCGACTCCCATCTAGAGGCCATGAATATAGTGCGCATGCGCAAAACACGTGCTGCGCATGTCAAAGTGTAAGGTAATGGTATTTCACAAAGGTGATAGTTATTAAGGCTGAGCACATCGCTTAAAGACATCAGCAGTTTCATCAGGCATGTATAAGCAGATTGAACAGTCATATTACTCAAACGCGCATGTCCAAAAATTAGGCAGCGCATATCGCATTTAGCAGAAGCGTTAATCATTAGAGCTGTAAACATCATTTCAAAATGTCAAAGATGTCATTCAAACATACATAAGCAAATCAGACGCCCAGTACATTATCCATCAAGAGAATATGACGCCATACATACTTTGAGTAGCCAACTTAAATCCCAAAAGAACATGAGGGAGATAAGGATCAATTTCATGAACAGAGGTTCACACATAGTAAGTATATGATTTAGAGGCAGACAGAAAGGCATGATATCCCTTATGCCCATCAGGGACCATCTTGGATTTCCTTATCCAGATTGTGAGATACCACCCTGAAATAGTTACCCCAAAGGGTGGAGCTATCCATAATGGTACCTTTACACGCCGCTACAGGATGGTGGAAACAACTGGGTAGATGAGACAAATGTATCTTGCACCGCCAAATCAACCCGCGGTCGCGGCGTGTAAAGACGGTTGTTGCCACCCGTCACTTGAGGCATCTGTTTCAGAGCAGAGCTCAATAACAGGTTGATTTCAAGGCGATGGTTACGGCCTGTATCGGCGTGTAAATAAGGAACAAGAGGGTTGTTTCGACACCATGCTATCTACCTGGGGCGTGACACAGGCTCCGGGTTACCGCGCCCCATCTGCGATCATTGGTGGAAGCTCCTGCGTTACAATTGGTAGACGCTGCATAGGGCGGCATATTTAAGGAGCTGACCAGTCACACTACACAATAGCTCGAGTGTCATGTATTAGTCTGCCTCCTGTGCTGGCTGCCCAATCATGATGTTATTGCTTTGTCCTATCAGCGTACGGAATTCTCGTAATCCACAATTGTGGCACGCCTATGTGTTGTCCCTGCTGCCTTTGTTCCGCCCATATTACCTTGTTATAGCGGCGTGTAAATGAGGTAAGGTGAGCTACAGAAGGTAACTTGTGGCACCCGGCGGTGTATCCAGAGATAGATGTAACCTACTTTAGCGCACCTTGCTGGGGCGTGTAAAGGTGGTGGGGGTACCGTTTTCAACCGTTTGTGCATGCTCGTACACGTGAAGCACCCGGTTGTTTCCACCATCCTGTACCGGCGTGTAAAGGTACCATTAGATATAACTGACATGGGTACATGAGAGCATGATGTAATCCAAATAGTTACACAAACATTGTGGATTTAAGGTTATCCAATACAACACTCACAGTATACCAAGTTATTTTTTTTATTTTTTTTTTTATTTTTAAGGTTTCAACGTATTCACCACAGGTAGATCAGCTGGTCCCAAGCTAGTTGTTTATCAAAGCCACGCCCCCTACACATTTTAGCTCTGTGTCACGGATCATTATTGTTCTGCCCCGAATGTCTACTTCACATCTCTTTTTTCCTTTGAATAAAGTTTTGTGCCGCACGTACATACGTAGGGATTGCTGACACTGCGCTGGCGGCTCTGGGACCTTGGCAGTTCCCTCCGCACGCTGGTCTCCCTGACCCCACCTGTGGTCAAGAATTCCTCCTTCGCTCTGCACTGATACTGCAGTGCCCAGCAACAGTGAGGGGAGGGGGACATCATTCTGTAGCAGAAGGTTGTCACGCACTTAGATGGCGCTGACATTGTTGTATGCTGCTGTGTATGTGATTTGTCTTTAAGAGCTGCATAGTTGATGGTTGTGAAGGTCCTTGCCTCTTGTGATGTGCTCCAGAACTGCAGTCACTATAATGTTCAATTGCTGGTTCAGGAGTTAATGTGTGACTCACCTGGAATCCCCTCCCCCTAGCTTTAAATAGCCTTTCCTCTCCTCTGTCAGGTGCTGCTGATAGCTATGTGCTCTAAGTCTTGGTGCTGTACTGGTGCTTAGCTGGTGGGCTAAAGTCTTTCCTTGGGTGAAGCTGTGATTCCTGTCCCGTGGGTGGAGGTAGGGGCCCTCAGCCTAGGGCTAATCAGGAGTTTTAGGGTACAGGGTGGCGGCTTGGAACTCCTCACCATCAGAGGTACCTCCGAGATCAGGGCGAGCCAGGGACCACAGCATCAGGGTCAGATTAGGCTCTCCTGACCCCCTTTTGCCGAATTCACCTACCTGTTAACTGAGCGCTCCTAAATAATACCAGAATTATGACCAGAGGGTTTATATCTCCTTCTATTCCAAGTCTCCGTTCACGCTGTCTGCCAAGGTGTTGGTAGATGGAAAAACGGAGACTATACTGGTACTAGTTGATAGCGGAGCGGGAGTCGTTTTTATGGATTCTTGCTATGCGCAGACTCATGGCTTCGTCTGTAGCGCCTTAGCGAGACCTATTCCTATTTCCGCCATTGACTCAGTTCCACTCATCCAGAAAGTATTATCCCGAGTGGTGCATAATGTGAACTTGAGCATAGGAACTCATCACCAGGAGTTCCTCTCTTGTTACATTTTGGAGAATTTTCCAATCCCCATTGTCTTGGGTCTCCCTTGGCTGTGAAAACACAACCCAGTAATTGACTGGCAGGCCCAGGAGCTGGTTCGCTGGGGTACTGTCTGTGAGGGTACTTGATGGGGTACTTCCATCTCCACCGTGCTGGTGATGGCTACACTGACTTCTTCGCTCAAGGAGGTTAGAGGTTGCCTGGGGGGTGGAGTGCACGCCATGCTCCCAACTCCTGGTGCCTCTGGGTGTCGTCCTAGGAAGAGGGGCAGGGGAAGGTTGGTTGTGTCTATGGTGCGTCCCAAGGGAGGGAGTCCTGGGGTCCTGAGAGACGTGCATGGTACTTGCCTGCCTAAGACTGTACCCTCTGTCTGTGCCCGCATGTGTGGCAAAAAACGGACAGGTCTGGACCTGAGTGTGAATGAGTATGTGTGAGTGTTGTCCCAGCATGTCAGGTGGAGGCGTGCTACTGGGGCTCCGGGTTCCAGGGTAGTAGGACCTTTTGGATATCAGCCATTTGCAATCCTGTGCTGTACCGCCTTGACCTACCTTCAGGTTTGGCAACCTGTAATATCTTTCATATCTTGTCTCTCAGGGAATGTGGACTTTTTTCGGATGTGCTGTAGTCGAGTCCGGAGGCCTCTCTTAAAAGAGGGGGTACTGTCACGTGCTTTGATGGTGCTGACATTGTTGAATGCTGCTGTGTATGTGGTTTGTCTTTAAGAGCTGCATGGTTGATGGTTGTGAAGGTCCTTGCCTCCTGTGATGTGCTCCAGAACTGCAGTCACTATTATGTTCAATTGCTGATTTCGGAGTTAATGTGTTACTCACCTGGAATCCCCTCCCCTGGCTTTAAATAGCCTTTCCTCTCCTCTGTCAGGTGCTGCTGATAGCTATGTGCTCTAGGACTTGGTGCTGTGCTGATGCTTAGCTGCTGGGCTAATGTCTTTCCTTGGGTGAAGCTGTGATTCCTGACCCATGGGTGGAGGTAGGGGCCCTCAGCCTAGGGCTAGTCAGGAGTTTTAGGGTACAGGGTGGTGGTTCGGAACTCCTCACCATCAGAGGTACCTCCGAGATCAGGGCGAGCCAGGGACCCGAGCATCAGGGTCAGATTAGGCTCTCCTGACCCCCCTTTGCCCAATTCACCTACCTGTTAACTGATTCCCTTACCTCCCAAGCATGACAAAGGTGGGCGGGGCCAAGTATGTGTGGGGAGAAACACAAGGCAGTCTGCCCTGAGGAGAGGGGAGAGGAGTGCAGCTACAGGAGCCCCCTCCCTCTTGTAATCTCACTACCTGCTCAGCTGTTGGGAGCAGGAGGAGGGGGAGAGAAGGAGGCTTCCTGTGTGATGATTCCAACTTCAGGCCTCCCCACTACTGTACTACCACTTGATACCCTGGGATGATGAAGAAGAGAGTGAGTATATATGTGTTCATGTATGTACAGTATGACAGTATGTGTGATGTGTGTGTGATGGTGTGAGAGTGATGCGTGTGCTGTGTGTGAGTGATGCGTGTGTTACAGTGATATGTGTAGTGTGTGTGAGTAATGCGTGTGTGTGAGTAACGTGTGTGCTGTGTGTGAGTGATGAGTGTGTTAGAGTGATGCGTGTGATGTGTGAGTGATGCATGTTGTGTGTGTGAGTGATGCATGCGTGTGAGTGATGCATGCGTGTGAGTGTGTTGTGTGTGTGACTGATGCATGTCAGTGATGCATATGAGTGAGTGATGCATGTGGTGTGTGTGAGTGATGCATGTGTGTGAGTGATGCATGTGTGTGTGATGTGTGTGTGAGTGATGCATGTGTGTGAGTGATGCATGTGTGAATGATGCATGTGTGTGAGTGATGCATGTGATGTGTGTGAGTAATGTGTGTACTGTGTGTGAGTGATGCATGTGTTAGAGTGATGCGTGTGTTAGAGTGATGCGTGTTGTGTGTGAGTGATGCGTGTTGTGTGTGTGAGTGATGCATTTATGTGAGTGATGCATATGTGTGAGTGATGCATGTGGTGTGTGTGAGTGATGCATGTGTGTGAGTGATGCATGTGTGTGCGATGTATGTGTGTGAGTGATGCATGTGTGTGAGTGAAGCATGTGTGTGAGTGATGCATGCGTGTGAGTGATGCGTGTGGTGTGTGTGAGTGATGCATGTGTGTGAGTGATGCAAGTGTGTCAGCGATGCATATGTGAGTGATGTGTGTGGTGAGAGTGATGCATGAGTTAGTGATGTGTGTCAGAGTGATGAATGTGAGTGATGCGTAAGAGTGATGTGTGTGGTGTGTGCATAATGCGTGAGTTAAAGTGATGCATGTATATCAGTAATGCGTGTGCTATGTGTGAGTGATGCGTGAGTTATAGTGATGCGTGAAAGTGATGCATGTGTTAGAGTGATGCATGTGGTGTGTGAGTGGTGTGTGTGTGATGTGTATGAGTGATCCATGTGGTGTGTGAAAGTGATGCATGTGTGTGAGTGATGTGTGTGTTAGGCCCTTTTCACATCTGTGTTTTTTGCTGATTGCGGCAGATCCGGCAGATTTACCGCATCTGCGCATCTGCTGACTAATTTGCACTTGTGGCACACTTGCAGCAAGCCATGCATGCTATGGGGCTTGCTGCTGTCAGCAAGTGTGGTTATTCTGCGATCTGGCACTGCGGCCGCAAAACAACGTCAGCAGTGTTTTTCGCGGCGCAACGCCGCAAGTGCCGGAACCGCGGCAATACCGCACTTGCCACACCTGCCACAAGCCCCATAGACAATGCATGGGGATTGCCGCAAGTGTGCCGCAAGTGCGACCGTTAGGCGGCAGATGTGGTAAATCTGCTGCATCTGCCGCAATCAGTGAAAAACGCTGATGTGAAAGGGGCCTTAGAGTGATGCGTGTGATGTGTGAGTGATGTGTGTGGTGTGTGAGAGTGATGCGTGTGTGTGAGTAATGTATGTGCTGTGTGTGATTGAGGCGTGTGATGTGTGACTGCAGGTGGCATCTACTTCATTATCTGCATTTGGAGAGTTATCACTATTTTCTGTAGTGTTACATAGGACTGCAGGTGACATCTACTACATTATATGTATTCAGAGATATCACAGTGCTATCTGTGGTGTTTAATAGGACTGCAGATGACATCTACTACATCATCTGTACTCACAGAGATATTACTCTGTTATCTGTGGTGTTACATAAGACTGCCTATGACATCTACTACATTATCTGTACTCAGAGAGATTTCACTGTTATCTGTGGTGTTACATAGAACTGCAGGTGACATCTACTACATTATCTGTACTCAGAGAGATCTCACTGTGCTGTCTGCGGTGTTACATTGGACTGCAGGTGACATCTACTACATTATCTGTACTCACAGACATATTACTGTGTTATCTGTGGTGTTACATAGGACTGCAGATGACATCTACTACACTATCAGTACTCAAAGAGATATCACTGTTATCTGTGGTGTTACATAGGTCTGCGGGCGTGACATCTACTGCATTATCTGTACTCAGAGATCTCACTGTGTTTTCTGTGATGTTACAGAGGACTGCAGATGACATCTACTACATTATCTGTACTCAGAGATCTCTTCCTCCTCTAAAACCTGGGTGCGTCTTATACTCCAAAAAATATAGTACTACATTATCTGTTCTCAGAGAGTTATGTTATGGTGTTACATTTTAATTTGGCGGGGGTGGTTGGCTGCAAAACATTTGCCTTGGGGTTGGGCCCCGGGTCTTTTCTGACCCTAGAAACACCTCTGTCACCGTGACTACTGGACGCTCCATCTCTTGTCAGCATTTCCTGCTTTCTACTTATACGCTTGCGCCACCTTGTGCTCACTCTCCATCATCTATATAGTGATCTACGCCCCTGTGACATCAGCACCCTGCAGATATTGGCTGTGTGCACCCCTGTGACATCAGCACCCTGCAGTGATTGGCTGTGAGCACCCCTGCAATGTCAGCACCCTGCAGTGATTGGCTGTGTGCACCCCTGTGACTACAGCACCCTGCAGTGATTGGCTGTGTGCACCCCTGTGATGTCAGCACCCTGCAGTGATTGGCTGTGTGCACCCCTGTAATGTCAGCACCCTGCAGTGATTGGCTGTGTGCACTCCTGTGACTACAGCACCCTGCATTGATTGGCTGTGTGCACCCCTGTGATGTCAGCACCCTGCAGTGATTGGCTGTGTGCACCCCTGTGATGTCAGCACCCTGCAGTGATTGGCTGTGTGCACCCCTGTGACTACAGCACCCTGCAGTGATTGGCTGCTGTGCACCCCTGTGATGTCAGCACCCTGCAGTGATTGGCTGTTTGCACCCCTGTAATGTCAGCACCCTGCATTGATTGGCTGTGTGCAACCCTGTGACTACAGCACCCTGCAGTGATTGGCTGTGTGCACCCTTGTGATGTCAGCACCCTACAGTGATTGGCTATGAGCACACCTGTGACGTCAGTACCCTGCAGTGATTGGCTGTGTGCACCCCTGTGATGTCAGCACCCTGCAGTGATTGGCTGTGGGCACCCCTGTGACGTCAGCAGCCTGCAGTGATTGGCTGTGTGCACCCCTGTGATGTCAGCACCCTGCAGTGATTGGCTGTGTGCACCCGTGATGTCAGCACCCTACAGTGACTGGCTATGAGCACACCTGTGACGTCAGTACCCTGCAGTGATTGGCTGTGTGCACCCCTGTGATGTCAGCACCCTGCAGTGATTGGCTGTGGGCACCCCTGTGACGTCAGCACCCTGCAGTGATTAGCTGTGTGCATCCCTGTGACATCAGCACCCTGCAGTGATTGGCTGTGTGCAGCACAACCCCCCTTTTAAGCCTGGGGATGTCTCCCTGCTGTCCGTTGCTCTCAGCACTGTTCACTGCAGCCTCCGGGAAGACAGACGCTTCACTGTAGCATGATGATGTATTATTAGGTCACACAGCAATGGGGCTTAGTTCAGCTTTTCCTTTATCTTTATGCTCTATCTCTGTTCCTACTTTTCTTATAGCTCTTCCTCCTATTACTAGTATTCAGGGGTGAACTATCCTCCCTGTCGCCTGAGGCAAAGAGCGGGGGGGTTGCTATCAGTCCAGTGGCGGGAGTGAAGACCGGGGGAAATATTGCTTTCAGTGTTGCTTACAGTCCGGCGGTGGGAGTGAAGACCCAGGTGAGGGCTGTGCTATCAGTCCGGCGGGAGTGAAGAGCGGTCCGGGGCGCGCTGTCAGTGCAGGGCGGCGTTGTGTGCACATACCTTGTTGTTGTGGAGGCAGGTGGCGGCAAGGGGCAGGCAGGATGCCGCTATGTGCAAGGTGCCGCCCCCTGCAGCATTGCCGCTCCCTGTATAATGCCGCCTGAGCAGAAGGCTTAACTTGTGTAATGGATGCTGCGGCCCTGCTAGTATTCTCCATATTCTACTTATTTTTTCACTATTCATGCACCTTCTTTGTGCTCATGTTTTCCTCCTTTTTCTAGTTCCTTCTCTCGCTCTCTGCTTTCTCCCTTTTGTCTCTCTTTAGCTTCCTCTTCGCTCATCCCTATTTTTTAATAATTAATATCTTGTGTATATGAATTGATTTTATTTTGTTTGCTCTCAATTTTTTCTTGATGTGCATTTATGTTTACAATTCTGTATGTACTGTATATAAATGTCGCTGGTATTCTCTGTATCTATCCAGTGAACTGAAGATCTATGCTAGGCTAAAATATCTTGCCTGGTTAAGATTTCTATAATCTCAGAGGCATCCCCCAGATTTGTACACCCCTCCAAATCCCACCACAGTCACCCCCCTCCCCCCCAAATCCCACCACAGTCACACCCCTCCCCAAAATCCACTGCAGGAATCCTCACAGCATCATATGACCCACAAATCCCACTACATAGGGCCCCAGCATTAACCCCCCCAACAAAACTGCGATCATTGGAGGGCCCTCAGCAGC
The DNA here is from genome assembly GCA_033576535.1 of Allobates femoralis. Taxonomy (NCBI): domain Eukaryota; kingdom Metazoa; phylum Chordata; class Amphibia; order Anura; family Aromobatidae; genus Allobates; species Allobates femoralis. The sequence continues at coordinate 249,825,088 of JARQOC010000003.1, forward strand.
ATTAAACTGCCCCCCAAAATCCTATCAAACTGCACGAGTGAGATCAGTGTCCTCAAAGTGCATACAGTTTACATTCATCTGCTGTCGGGATGGAGGAAGGATGAAGGGAGGCTATCGGGATGGAGAAAGGATGAAGGGAGGCTGTCGGGATGGAGGAAGGATGGAGGAAGGCTGTCAGGATGGAGGAAGGGTGGAGGGAGGGTGTCAGGATGGAGGAAGGATGGAAAGAGGCTGTCGGAAGGAAGGCTGTCGGGATGGAGGAAGAATGGAAGGAGTATGTCAGGATGAAGGAAGGATGGAGGGGGCTATCAAGCTGGAGGAAGGATGGATGGAGGCTGTCGGGATGGAAGGAGGCTGTTGGAGGAAGGCTGTCAGGATGGAGGAAGTTTGATGGGTCTGGATGGAGAGAGGCTGTCAGAATGAAGGATGGATGGAGGGAGGCTGTCGGAATGGAGGAAGAATGGAGGGAGGCTGTCGAGATGGAGGAAGGATGGAGGGAGGATGTTGGAATAGAGGATGAATGGAGGCAGGCTGTTGGGATGGAGGCAGGATGGAAGGAGGCTGTCGGGATGGAGGGAGGCTGTTGGGATGGGAGGAGGAAGGATAAAGAGATGCTGTTGAGATGGAGGGAGGCTGTCGAGATGGGGAAGGATAGAGGAAGGCTGTCGGGATGGAGGGAGGTTGTTCGGATGGATGGAGGGAGGCTATAGAGATGGAGAGAGGCTGTCGGGATTATTTGTGTGCAAACTGGATCCTGTGGTGATAACCTAATGTAGCGATGGCTGGGAGGACCACCGCGGTGCAGAATAATGTACGATACACAAGATGGGAGTGCAAACTACAAGGGTGAATTTATTAACAGGCGGGGAAGAATGTGAAGAAGGCAGGTTCAAGCAGGGGTAAACAGAGGCAAACGAGATTTAACAAACTTTTTGTTTTCTCTAGCTGGTCCGCTCAATAATACGGTTCTCCAGCTATCACAAGTTAAAAAAACATAGGTAAATGCACAAAAGCAAGGTACAATGCTACTCTACGTATAACCTTTCTGGCCTCGCTACACAGGCCACACGGCTGCCGTGTTCTACCTACTGAAGCCTATTCTAAACCCTGAAAGGTGCACAATATTCAACTCACAGTGATGCAGAGATTTGGATGCAGTCCCGGGGGCCCCCAACAATAGCAGTCTTATCCGAAGATGAACACGGCTCCTGTCTCGAGTCGATGGGCTGCAAATCTTCTCCTTGCTTCAGGCTCTCACTGGATCCCAGGCTTGTCTGTGTCTCACTTTCATTTCACACGAAGACTGCAGTCTTTTCTAAAAAAACACACAGACTGTCTGTTCCTCTCCACACATCCACCGGCTGCTCCAAAAACACACTCTCTGAAGGGGGAAAACAGGACATACCATCATCCCACACCTGGGGGGGTTTCTGTCTCTTAAGGTGGCAACGTGTTTCTTATAGTCCAACACAGGCAGGGATTTCTTAAAGTGGCAACACTTCTCTTACTGTCCATAGCAGTAGCACCCCCAACATGCCTCCCTACTTAATGATGGTCATCCTCGGCCATCACAACATCAGGCCCACAGTGTAATGACGGGATGTTCAATGTGAACACAGCACCTGTGGAGGAGACAACAATGGCAATACAGCAGACTGAGTATATTGTTCAACATATCGGATTGGTGGAACCCCTGCAGTAGACCTCTGAGACCTTCTAAGATCTTGACTATCAGGCCAGGCCTGGCTAGCTCCCGGAGGAACACCTGCTGCAGGAGCCACAGTGGAATCTTGGCTGGGCTCTTCTTCACGTGGCGGTAGGGGCTCATCCATGGGATCCCCGCTTCTGGAAGGCTGAGGGTCCCCCACTGTGTTGGGGACTGTCCACCAGTCATCGTCGACTTCACACACAGGTGACGTGAGTTCAGGGAGCGGGGCAGAGACTGTAGGAGATATTGGCGTAGGAGAAGCTTCGGACCGGCATGGCCGCAGCATATTTCTGTGTAGTACTCTAGGGCTGGACGCCCCTTTCTCAACTTGCACCTTATAGACTGGGCCATCAGCATATACCCGTCCAATTACTCTGTAGGGTTGTGCTTCCCATCTCTCACTCAGTTTGCCCTTGGGGCGCTTCTCTCTGACTAGCACTCGATCTCCAGGCTGCAGCGGTATTTCCTGAATCGGTTTAGGGCTCGTATGTTCTTTCTTCTGTAGCTGTTGACCGGCCAACCGACGGATCGTTTGTAGTCGTTGTCGATGTTCTTTCACCCACGACGTGACAGTTCGTTCCATGAAATCCTCTGGCTGCTCCAAATTCAGCTCGATGATTTCTCGCCCAGCTCTTCCAAAGAGCAACAGATATGGGGTGTAACCCGTAGTGGAGTGAACTCGGTTATTGTAGGCCCAGACCAATTCTGCCAGGTAATCCGGCCAACATGCTTTCTTATCTTCCTCCAATGTCCGCAGCATCTGAAGTAGGGTTCGGTTGAAGCGTTCACATGCTCCATTGCCTTGGGGGTGGTAAGGTGTGGTCCGAGATCACTCGATGCCATACATACGATATAGTTCCTCCATCACCTTGCCTTGGAAACATGCCCCTTGATCGGAGTGGATTCGCTTCGGGCATCCATACACCCAGATAAAGTCTTGGCAGATAGCCCGTGCCACCGACTCTGCAGTCTGATCTCTAGTCGGGGTGACTACAGCGAACTTGGAGAAATGGTCAGTCATAACCAAACAGTATTGTAGTCCCCGAGCTGAGTGTCCCACGAGGAGATAATCAATCATCAAGATTTCCAGCGGTTCCTTGGTCTGTATGGTCTGAACGGGTGCCCTCTGTTCGGTGCTTTTAATGAGGTCGCATACTCGACATCGCCGGCAAACCTCTTCTACCACAGACTCCAACCGGGGCAGTACACGTACCGCTGTAACCATTGGTAGGTCTTTGCAGGTCCGAAGTGAGCGCCAAACTCGTGTGCTTCCTTAGCTACCTCTTGAGCCATTTTTCCGGGGATGACCACCTGCCATCTTGCTTCTATTTCTTTTGACTGTTGTCTCTTACGATATAACACTGATTCTCGAACTTCTAGTCTATCCCACTGGTGTAAGACACTCTTCATCTCGGCGTCCAGGTTAGCCCTTTCTTGCTTGTCGGGCTTCTGCTTCTCAGCTACCCAGTGTTTCATCTGTTGTAGCCCTTCGTCTGCAGCTTGAGCACGTCCCCATTCTTCATTGGTTCTTCCCAGGGACCGGGGCAGTGTGCAAGCCTCTCTACTTAATTGTGACGCAACCACTGGGGACCCAAACTTGCTAAAGTCTGGTGTTTCTTCCTCCTCTAGTTGTTCATCGAGATCCCCCACTGGGATCTCCACCGTCACTCTTGACAGTCCATCCGCATTTGCGTTTTCGGTAGCGGGACGATAACAGATGGTAAAGTCGAACTTTGCAAGGCGAGCCACCCACCGTTGTTCCAAGGCTCCCAATTTAGTATTCTCAAGGTGGGCCAGAGGATTATTGTCTGTTCGGACCTGGATCTTGGTCCCTGTCAGGAAGCCAGCAAATTTCTCTGTCATGGCCCATACTAGGGCCAGGAGCTCTAGTCGAAAGGAGCTATAATTGTGGGGGTTTCTTTCGTTGTCCCGCAGGGACCTACTGGCGTAGCCGATGACTCTCTCATGTCCATTCTGTATCTGAGACAATACTGCACCGAGTCCATGAAGGCTACCATCCGTGTACAGCAGGAATGGTCGGTCGAAGTCCGCATAGGCGAGGATCTGGGCTGAAGTAAGGGCATTCTTCATAGCCTAAAAAAAGCCTCATCTTGTCTCTAAGCCCAAGGGATGCCCTGGTTTTTTGACACTCCGGCGGTCCCCCTCAGCAGCTCATTCAAAGGACCCGCCACCTTTGCAAAGTCTTTGACGAACCGGCGGTAATACCCGGCGAGTCCAAGAAATGCCTTGAGTTCTCTCACCGTTTGAGGGACTGGCCACTTCTGGATGGCCGCCACCTTTTCTGCAGAGGGCAGGACTCCATCTTGTGAAACTGTGTGGCCCAGATATTCGATCTCTCTCTTGAAGAGGTGGCATTTTTTTGGCTTCACCTTCAGGTTATGAGTCTGCAGTCTTCCGAGTACCTGTCCAAGCCGGTCAAGGTGTTCTTTGAACGAGGCCGAAAACACGATGATGTCATCCAGATAGATCAGGGTAGCTTCGAAATTTAAGTCCCCCAAGCACTTTTCCATCAGCCGTTGGAACGTGCCCGGAGCATTGGAGAGTCCGAAAGGCATCCGGTTAAATTCAAACAATCCCATCGGCAGAATGAACGCGGTCTTTGTTTTGTCTTTTTCCGCCACAGGTACTTGCCAGTACCCGCTTGCTAAATCCAAGGTGGAGAAGTACTTGGCCTTCCCCAACGCCATCAAGGATTCTTCGATTCGTGGTAATGGGTACGAGTCGCGAACGGTACAGGCGTTGAGTTTTCTGTAGTCTACACAGAACCGGATGGTCCCATCCTTTTCTTGACGAGTACCACCGGAGCCGCCCAAGGGCTCTGACTGCCCTGCACTATTCCCGAATCCAGCATTTGCTTCAGTAAGGTCTTCACCTCTTGGTACATCTTGGGAGGGATCTGTCGGTACCGTTCTCGAATCGGACGAGCTTCCCCGGTCGGTATCTCATGCATGATAGCTTCAGTGCAGCCGAAATCTTCAGCGTGGCGAGCGAATGCAGCCTGGTTCTTCCACAACATAGCTTCTACTGCTTGCACACGCTCGGGGCCCAGCGATTTCACATCCACTTCCATCTGATCGAGGATGACCTTTCCACTCCACTCTGGGGAGGGCATCTCTCCAGCCCTCGCAGAGACTGCTAGGGTCCACTCCGTACCTTCTATCGGCGATAGGGATATATCTTTTTGGCTCACCACTTCACCTTTATGTAAGTATACCAGGGCCAGATCTGTCCCTCGAGGCAAGGTGACCTCACTGGGGCCCACATTCAAGGCTCTGATAGGGACGCGTCCTTGTTGAACCACAGCTACCGTACGAGCTATCATAACTTCTTGGTCCACTCTTCCGGCTGCTACAGGCTGCACAATCACTTCTACCCCATCGAGATTGCGATAGGTTCCCACTGGGAGGTGTAATATTTTTTCTCGTCCAGGAGGCAGGATTATAGGCACCTTCCCAGGAGGAAGAAGTGCTGAAGTGCTTCTTGCGCAGGCTTATGTGTAGTAGCCTGCTTCCAGTATCCGGGTCCCCGTTTGGTGAACATAATCTGATCTAATTCACGTAGGACATTCATCCCCAGTATTGCAGGTACATCTCCTTTAACGGGCTCGGGTTCTAGTAGTATCCCTTTTCTCCCCACTTCTTGCCCACAGATACGAACATTCATCCACACAACCCCTGTGACCGGGATCGGTTGCTGGTTAGCGGCGATCACCGGGATCAATGTCTCTTTCTCTGGCCTGGCCAGTGCCTGGAAATGTTGATTGAAGTATGCTTCTGGCATCGTCGTCACTTGTGACCGGGTATCTATCAAGCAATCCACTGGGACACCCTCGAATTCTGCACGTAAGATGGGACATCCAGCGATCAGATGTTCGTCGTGATACGGAGCGGCCTCCCTTCTCGCCTCCCCCACAGAGTGCCGCACTACTGCGGGGGTTGGTAGTTTAACGGAGGCTTCTGTTGGCCTTGAGTGCTATTCCGGCACCCTCTGGCAATATGCCCCCGACCTCCACATCCCCAGCATCGGATGTCTTCTCTTCGCTGAGGAATACCTCGTGCCTCTGGTGGCTGTTGAGAGGAAGCCTGCACCCTCCAGTTTCCCATTGGTAGCGCCGGGGAATTATTGCGTGCGTACGATGGGCCAGGTTGAAAGGAGGATGGTGTAGCTGGGTAGGTAGGTGTAACAGACAGATCCCTCATTCTTTGCTCCATCTGGGTCAGCTTCTCCTGTACATTGAGAACGGATTTCTGTAAATCCTGCACCACCTGGACCAGCACCTCTTGGCGGTTTGGGTCCATGCTGGACTTAGCGGCTTGGATGCGCACCACCCCAGAAGCATAGCTTTCTTCTTTATATCGGGCTACTGTTTCTGCCAGGATTTGACGAAATGTAAGAGCCGGGTTCGCTCGGACCCGTTCTGACAGGGCTCGCCTCAAGGATATGCTGTGTAATCCTAGAATAAACTGCTCCCGGAGTATCCAGTCCGTGGAGCCTATGCCGCCGAGTCCAGCTGCCTCCTTTTTCTGCACCTCTGCTAACACTTCTTGTAGTGCTGTGGCATACTGAGAGATCCCTTCTTCTTCCCGCTGCAGCCTCGAAAAAAATTTGCCGCGAAGATGTCCCGCACTAGCAGTCTCGCCATAGATTTCTTCCAGGAATCCAACTAACTCTTTCAGGGTACTACGGGTGGGTTCTGGTTGTAGACAGACGTTTCTACGGGCTTCTCCCTCTAGGGCAGTCAAAGCGATGTCCACTTCAAGCTCTGGGCCGATGTTATAAACCTTCAGGGTGCTCTGCAGTCGAGACACCCAGTCACACAGTGCCATGTTATTGCCGTCAAACTTTGGTAGTACACTAAATATAGTGCCCATTGGGAGTGTCCTTGCAGGGGTTCCACCATTGCCCACATTACCCCCGTTAATATTCCCGCCGTTGCTGTCTGCTGCCTCCATCTTGGTGACTGTACCCTGCTCGCAGCGCCACTTGTAGCGATGGCTGGGAGGACCACCGCGGTTCAGAATAATGTACGATACACAAGATGGGAGTGTAAACTACAAGGGTGAATTTATTAACAGGCGGGGAAGAATGTGAAGAAGGCAGGTTCAAGCAGGGGTAAACAGAGGCAAACGAGATTTAACAAACTTTTCGTTTTCTCTAGCTGGTCCGCTCAATAATACGGTTCTCCAGCTATCACAAGTTAAAAAAACACATAGGTAAATGCACAAAACCAAGGTACAATGCTACTCTACGTATAACCTTTCTGGCCTCGCTACACAGGCCACACGGCTGCCGTGTTCTACCTACTGAAGCCTATTCTAAACCCTGAAAGGTGCACAATATTCAACTCACAGTGATGCAGAGATTTGGATGCAGTCCCGGGGGCCCCCAACAACAGCAGTCTTATCCGAAGATGAACACGGCTCCTGTCTCAAGTCGATGGGCTGCAAATCTTCTCCTTGCTTCAGGCTCTCACTGGATCCCAGGCTTGTCTGTGTCTCACTTTCATTTCACACGAAGACTGCAGTCTTTTCTAAAAAAACACACAGACGGTCTGTTCCTCTCCACACATCCACCGGCTGCTCCAAAAACACACTCTCTGAAGGGGGAAAACAGGACATACCATCATCCCACACCTGGGGGGGGTTTCTGTCTCTTAAGGTGGCAACGTGTTTCTTATGGTCCAACACAGGCAGGGATTTCTTAAAGTGGCAACACTTCTCTTACTGTCCATAGCAGTAGCACCCCCAACACTAATACAAAAACAAAACCATCCGGCAGCCCCGGCCTCGACCTTCCTCTGTTTCAGCCGCAGCAATCTGTATGGACTCTTTCTAGCATACACATGGAGGCTGCATGACACCATGGCATCTCTTCATCCTTGAGAAATCAGAACATGCCCCTATCACATAATGGAAATGACATCCTACCTGGATGGAGCCAATACTTTCTAGTATCTACCATTTGTCTATATCCATCCTCACCATCATGTGACTGGTCCCTGTCCGTTCCCCTCCTTCTTGGATTTTGCCATGGTCATGTGACAGTCTTCTAGCAAGCTACTAGCGGGAAGAGCCCCACTTATTCCTTTGCCCATCCAATCAGAACAGTCAAAAAATGTTTGAGTGAAGTTTGAAAATGAGGGTTTTTTGGCTGCCCCAGGTGCCCTGTATATCTGCTCTGCTGAGTGTACTGCTTCAGTTCACTAGTGGGAGTCAATGCTGAGGATGTCATGTTTCAGGAGATAAAGGAGAGGGCAGCGTGGGCGTGATACCAGACTATGTGCCCGGCACCAAAAATGTCGAGCATATATGGTACAATGTGAAGAATGTGATGCCCTGCCCGTTATAGATAGTGTGATCATTGTATTTTCCTGCAGCCCCCAGTGTGGAGCTTATAACGTGTCCTGTAGTGGTCACGGCAGCCCGCCATCAGGGGACGCTGCATACAGGACTGCGGACTCAGAGTCTGTGTCCATTTTGGTGGAGTCGGATTCATTGAAACTGAGGACTTGGAATCTGAGGTATGGCTTACTGACTCTACAGCCCTGGCTATAAACTGGACAATGGTGCAGGGCAGGCACTAGTCTCAGCTGTCCTGCTTCGTTCTATGATGGGGCAGACTATAGTTTGTGCTGTCAGTACTAAACCGCACTAAAACGCATCAAATGAATTGGAAAAGGCAAAAAAATGCAGCAAAAATGCAATAATCAGAAGTTTAATATGGCTTGGGTGAGGTTAGGGGTGTGGCTAAAATTTGCGTGGCACACGCAACGCACCACATCTTTTGTCCCTCTTTCTGTTCTTCAAAACTTGGGAGGTATGGAAAAGTAATAATAAAAGCACGTCACCACTTCTGTATTTATCACCCACTCCTGGTTTTGGCTTATAAATATTGAGGTAACAACTCACCAAACACTGACCACGTGAACAAACCAATACATTATGCTAGAGAAAAAAGTTATGAATAGTCCAAACTGCAGTTTCTAGCCAAAGAAAAACAAATATGAGTAAAAAAAATAAAAATTAGGTCCCATGTGTCATGTAAAAACTAACTGAGAATAAAACTTTAGAGATACTAAAATGTTCTGTTTTTTTTCTTTAAAGAAAATGTATCTGGTTATGAACAGGAAATTATAGCCCAGTGTTGTTCTGTTTTTGGAAATCTTACGGTTATTAGTTACAAATTGTGAAACATGCATTTAACAACCTGACCACTAGATGTCACTGTTCCCCTTGCTAAATTCGAAATGTATGGCCTTCATGTTGAGTCCTATCCTCTGATGAATTCCTCAGATTAAAGCTTTCATAATGGATTCTTTTCCACAGCAACCCAAACAGAAGGGAATTGGGACCACAGCTCACTTCACCAGTGTAGTCATGAAATAACAGTGGAACTGATACGCTGCTAGAGAGAGACCTCCTGTGATATGTGGCTGCTGTCTCCTTAGTAAATAGGTGTACAAGGATGATTACAGGATTACCACAAGAGACCACCAAGTCAGCAGCTGCGATGTGACATTATTAAAATTATGTATTCATTCAATAAAGATTCCTTGTATCTGTCTCATTTACATCTTATTACACACCTTGAAATATACAGTAATTACACTAAAACAGTCAACTTATTAACAAACTGGAAAAAGTATAACTTTATAAAGCCGCAATATTCAAGAACATTATATGATCCATTGCCAAATGTAGGCCGTATTCATATAGTACAGATTCGCCTTGGGCTCAAGTGAATGGATTTTAATAAAAAAAAGTGATCAATATCTGTATATGAAGCTTACCTATTCATGTTTTTCTGGACAACTTGTCAAAAAACCACAGACAGACAAAGGAGATTTGACATTGGAAAACCATAATAAATCATTGTGAATATAAATTATATTTGTCTATAGCTGCATTCATTATAAGCTGTAACATGATGATAATCACAGTCAAAATAATCTGCATAAATGTTTTCAGCTTAATAAAAATACAGATGCCTTAATTTTTTTCATGGACAGGGCAAAAAGTGCCCTATTTTTTGTCCTGGAATTTCTGGACGGTTGGCAACCCAGACTCTCTGTCTCTCTCCTACCACTATCTTCCATATTTTCCTCCACTACAGAGACACAGACACTGTTTTCAACAATGTCATACTCACATCAGCTATTGACTCGGTCGCCCTTCTCATGTATGGCAGAAGGTGATGAATCAATAGGCAATCCTCACATAACAATCTCACTAAAAAGCTTAGGCAAGTGTTCAGGGCTGTCGACCGGCGGTGGAAGAAAACACACTTTCAGGAAGACTGCACACATTCAAGCAAGCAGTGTTCACATTCAAGTCAGCCCTCACCTCTGTTATATAGGTCTACTTCACAACCCTCATATCTTTATCCCACAACCCAAAAGAGTTATTTAACACTTTTTATCCCTCCTCTGCCCACCATTGCCCCCTTCAACATCCCTTCTCTATGAATAAGACTTTGCAGCAGTTTTGAAAAACAAGATTGACCAAATCAGGCAAGTGTTTAGTGCTCAAGCACCACAGACCAATGCCATGCCCAATATCCTTCTCCCTGCCATCACTGAAGGATGCTTTTTAGTGTCCAAAACACCTCCCCACTTGTGCACTTGACCTGATCCTATCCCTCCCACTCTCTAAGCTCACCATCATGCTACAGTGGGGAAAAAAAGTATTTAGTCAGCCACCAATTGTGCAAGTTCTCCCACTTAAAAAGATGCGAAAGGCCTGTAATTGACACCATAGGTAGACCTCAACTATGAGAGGCAAAGTGAAAAAACAAATCCTGAAAATCACATTGTCTGATCTGGAAAGAATTTTTTTTTCAAATTTTGTAGTCCTGCACCAGGCTGGGAAAACTGAATCTGTAATAGGCAAGCAGCTTGGTGTGAAGAAATCTACTGTGGGAGCAATCATTAGAAAATGGAAGACATACAAAACCACTGATAATCTCCCTCGATCTAGGGCTTCGTGCAAGATCTTATCCCATGGAGTCAAAATGATCTCAAAATTGGAGCAAAAATCCCAGAACCACATGAGGGGACCTAGTGAATAACCTGCAGAGAGCTGGAGCCAAAGTAACAAAGGTTACAGTAACACACTACATGCCCAGGGATCTTGCAGTGCCTGACATGTCCTGTTTTGTCACCGGAGACCAAAAATGATGCAGCATCATTTTTGGGACCAGTGAAAAACAGGACAGAAACGAATCCTGCACCGGATTCACAAAACCAGATGGCCAAATAGGGCCAATCCGGCACCATAGGGATGTATGGGGGCAAAAATGATCCTGTTCTGTTTGTTTCAAATACGAACAGAACGGGATGGTAAAAAACATGTGAAGCCAGCCTAAGGATCTATTTTGATACCTCTACTCTTATCCATGTATACATATACCCTAGGATAACCCATAGACTCCCACAGATTTTAGTACCACCTATACGCTGATGACATTCATATCTAAGGCTGGGGTCACAGTAGCATTTTTCACATGCATTTTTGGAGACCTGCGTTTTCAAAAACACATGTAAAAAACGCACCCATAGGCCCCCATGTTAAAAAACGCATGCCCTAATAGCCAAAAAGCATGTGTGACTGTCCCATGCGTTTTTGGTGCTTTTCCAAAAACGCATACGTTTTTTAATATGGGGCCTTATGGGAAACGCATGCAAAAACGCATGTACAATTAGTGCCATTCAAAAACGCATGCGTTTCCCATAGGAGCCCATGTTAAAAAAAACGCATGCGTTTTAGAAAACGCATGCGTTTTTTTAACATGGGCTCCTATGGGAAACGCATGCGTTTTTGAATGGCACTAAAAGGTACTAATTGTACATGTGTTTTTGCATGCGTTTTCCATAGGGGCCCATGTTATAAAGACGCATGCGTTTTCTTCAAAAACGCATGCGTTTTTCAAAACGCACAAAAAATAGTACATGCACTATTTTTGGGTGCAGATTTCAAAACGCAGCCAAAAACGCAGGGAGCCATCAGACACCTTAAAAAACTCATGATGACATGAAAAACCCATGTAAAAAAGCATGCGTTTTTAAAAGGCACTAAAAAAACGCATGTCAACTGTGACCCCAGCCTAACTCTCTGACCTAGATGTCACCTCTCTGAATCCTACCCCCCTTCTTCTTCTCTCAATTCCTAAAGCTGAATATGTACAAATTCAACGTCATCATTATTCCTTAACTCCCTTATACAATGTATCACAATAAATTATATGATGCTTTCTCCTGTACCTCAAGTCTGTTGCCTCGGAATAACACTTGTCTCTAAATCACATGTCCAAACTCTTACCACCTTCAACTCGAAATTATTTCCACAATCTGTCCTTTCCTCTAACCCAAATCTACTGAAGACGTTCAAAACGCTGTGTTGTACAGTATAAGTATAGTGGATGGGATTTCAAGAAATCTCATGCTCACTATGCTTCTCCCAAGTGCAGCGTGTTTTCAGCTGGGGTGTGGATTACCACACTCCCGCAGCTCTGCAGGATGTTAATTTCGTTCTATGGAGTCAGAAGAGATAAACATTGGGTGAACGCAGGGAGAAGCCGCCCTGCACCCACTACAGAACGTGGGCACAGGGAGGCTGCGGTCTCCCTGCGCTCACCAGCGGGTTCCCTCATGTCCGGAGGCACTGTGTCCAAGATGCATCTGTCGAGCCACAGGACCTGGGGTACTCGGGTATCAGGCTCCAGGGGGTAGGGTTGCTGTGTCACGGGGAGTGGTGGCTGCGCCTGATCCCGTGTCCTGGGTGACACTTCAAAAATGGGGTATATGTACAGGGGATTCTATATACAGTTCACGTGACGCCACCTGTAGTTTCTGGTAATAGGTCACCAGCGCCGCCACAGTCCGCCGGAGGTAGCTGGTAATGCGGCTAGGATGATTAAGCCCCATACAGGCAGGGATATTCCTCCGGGGCAGCGTTCCTGGAAGGGAACAGGTTGATGTAGGCAAACACATGCAGAAGTCACTTTCTCCCGGGTATTTTACTGTCAACTCGTAGCAGCATCAGATACAGTTCACAGTTCAGCATTTAGATGTTACAGCTGATAAACAAGCCACAGCAGCTGGTTGCTGACTGCAAAGCTGAACTGTGGCTGGATCCTCGGGCCCGGCGTTCTCGTGGTGGACTGGAGTATCCCCTGGAGTATGGTCGCTCCACTCTGAGGATCTCCATTTCTCTCTAGGGCCTGGACTTCTCTCATTGGGCTCCCTCTTTCAGGACCTCCTCAAGGTCCCTTCTTCTTCCCTCTGGTTTGACTTGAAACCGCCCCGGTTTGACCTTCCGCCTCGTTCCAATTAGTCAGAGACCCTTCTCCCTCTCTCTCTCTGACTAGAGAGAGAGACTACTCTTCCTCCTAGCTGGCCATTCTGTTGAAAAACGACCTCCTTGATCCCCCTAGAGGTGAATATATCCCCTCCCGGGTAACCTCCCACCGCTCAGCTAATGTGGGAGTGCTGGGAATGGGTCCCACCCACCATCCTAGGGTCCACCTGCAGCTGGGGCAATTACACCTCTTTTACAGGTGCAATACCCTTCTGTGTTGCCAGACCTTGCGGGGCGCCACACATCTCCTCCTGATCATGTGCACACAGCCTTAGATTACTGGCTGCAGCTGTGTTGAAACAAAGTATTTACTTTTAGGCATGTAACATAGCTGGAAGAGCTGCCCCAACCCACACCAGGCTCTCAATAGAGATTGCCTATTGACAGTGAATTGTCAATCAAGTCAGGGAGCGTGTCAGACTGCCAGGCATGTGAAAAAGTAGTCCTGTAATGGTAATCACCAGGTTATAAAGCCTATAGTTTACGTAAACAATCCCACAGAACCTGAAAAGAGAGTCACAGTTGACATTCATTTTTTTAACCCCCGCAGCATGCTGTCCTCAGCCATAACCTGCTGACAGATTCCCTTTAAGAAAATCTCTTTATTTTTATTAGAAACTAGCTGTAGAGCCCGGCGTTGTCCGGGCATAGTAACTAACTGTTTTTAGTTATAAGCTGAGTGTATGTCTGTGTGTGTGTATGTCCCCTATATGCATCAAACTTGCCCCCCACACCAACCCCCCAACATGCCCCACCCACCCCCACTCCACCCAAACCTACTCCTCACTCCACCGCCCCCAAGCCAAAACGTCCCCTACCCCCAAACCTGCCCACCCTCACCCCCCAAAAAATGTCACTCCCCCCTTAATCCACACCCCTCCTAACAGTAACAACTCCATTTCAAGCGAAACATCCAGGTCCAAGACAATGTTGGTCAGAGCCTGGATATCAAGCCAAAAGGGCCTAAGTCTTGGGCAAGACCAAAACATGTGTTTCAATGTGCCTGAAAAGCCGCAATCTCTCCAACAATAGATGGAATTTTGTGGGTCGAGTACATTTAATTTCAGAGGAGTATAGTACCACCTTGTATAAATCTTATATTGAGTTTCTATTAACGAGGTGCAAGACATAGAGGAATGAATAAGTGATAAAATGGATAAAAAGCATTTGTAGTCTATTGTATCACAAAGTCTCAAATCCCTCTCCCAGGGGTCTATAAATTTTAATTTAGTAATCATGTTATCATCGTTTAAGGTTTGATAAATCCCCTTCCATTCTTCCAGAGGGATCCATTACGAGTTTCTCTTAACATATCAACAACATACTAGGTAGAGAAAAGTTAATTCTATTGTTTTGCAATATTTTTTCCATTAGTTTCCAATTTTTTTCTTCAGAATCAGGAAGGCTGTATTCCTGAATGAGTGAGGTAAAGCACTTCAGCTTCCCTCTAATCAGAATGTCTGACACAACGTCAATCCCACTGTCCACTTTCCATAATTTAAGGTTGATTTTCGGAGAAATAGTGCTAAAAATATCTATCGGTATCCAGCTGGGTTCAACTGGTCTAAAGGCCATTTTTGAATGATGCACCAAAGACGTCCAGGCTTGAATAGTTGCCTTAATACTCGCTACAGTGGGAAGTCATGTTCGACCATTAAATATGTAGGAAGTTAAAAAGACCTGGAGAACTATTATTCATGTAGCTATCCTCCATGCCCACTCAGGAAGGCCTGTCTAGAGTTACCCACCATTTCTGACTACCCTTAATTAGTGTCGCATGGTAACAAGCTGTGGCATTAGGGATTCCCATTCCCTGTCTTTTCTTATGTTTTTCCAGAATAACTCTGGAAAGTCTAGGACTCTTTCCATTCTAAACAAATTTAATTAATTGGGTCTGAAATTTTTTAAAGTATTTCTTAGGAATACGTAAAGGCAGGGACATAACAGTATACAAGAGTTTTGGTAGGATAATAATTTTTTAAGAAGTGACTCTACCCATCCACAAGATTTCTAGTTTAGACAAGAAAAGTAAGTCGTCTTGAATCTTCTTCAAAATGTCTGACAACTTTTTGTCTATACTATTGGAAAGGGGGTTGATAATGGATATACCCAGATAGGATAGAGTGGAGCCCTCCTAAGAAAACTTAAATTCCCTTTTCATAATAATCAAGAGATCTATATCTACATTAAAGTGTAGCACTTGAGTTTTGGCAAAGTTTATTTTGTAAAAGGAGATTTCAGAAAATTCTCTAATATTGTCAAGTAACTGTATCATGGAATTTAGGGGATCAGTCAGTATTACAAGGAGGTCATTCGTGAATAATGAGGTCTTGTGCTGTCTATCGGTCAATGGGACTCCTCTGATTTTCACGTCAGTGCGTATCTTCTCTATTAAGGGTTCAAGGAATAGGTTAAATAAAAGTGGAGATAGGGGACAGCCTTGCCTGGTTCCATTGGTAAGATTAAATTTACCCGACAAATGACTGTTTGTCAAAATCCTGGCTGTGGGGTTTGAGTATAAAGCTTGTATGATGTTAAAAATATTACCTGAGATACCAAAACGATGTAAGGCACTGAAAAGAAATGCCCAGTTTACTCGATCAAATGCCTTCTCTGCATCAATCGCTACAGCAAGCACTGGGGTACCCAAAATTTCCACGTGGGAAATAATATTTATTACCCGTCTCGTGGCATCTGTTGTCCCCCTATTGGAGATAAGACTCATTTGGTCGGAGTGTATTAATTTGAGGATATAGTTGAGTCTATTTGCCAGAATTTTAGAAATAATTTTCATGTCAGTATTCATCAAAGATATTGGTCTATAGTGACTGACGTTATGCGGATCTCCCCTATCCTTTGAGATTACAGTTATAAAAGCCTCTTGCATTTCAAAAGGCAAGGGGGAATTTTTGGAAAGTGCGTTTATTCATTTTATTAAGTATGGCGCGAGGGAAGCTGAGAAAGTCTTGTAATACTCGTTGGGAAAACCGTCTGGTCCAGGCGATTTATTATTTTTCAATGAGTTTATCATAAATATTATTTTGATGATTGTAAACTGATAGGTTCTCTCCACTCAACCTAGGCAATTTTATTACATTTAAAAATTTGTTTATAGACAAGTTAGTGGGGGTCATAACATCGGGTTCATCTAAAGCTTATATAATTGTTTGTAAAAAATCATGAATTTATTAGATATGTCCCTGGGATTTCTATGAATAGTGCCATTTTTATTCCTAATTTCTAATATTCTATTTTTTGTTCTCTGAACCCTCAACTTGTTTGCAAACAATTTGTTCGGCTTGTCCATGCAATTATAAACGTTGGACTTAGAGGTCTGGATCATCTTCTCATATTCCATGTACAGGAGAGAGCGAAGTTCTGTTCTAAGTTTCAAAATTTTGTTGTGTGTCGTCTCTGACGGAATAGACATTTGATTATTTTCAAGTGTACGAATTTGGCTAGTTATCTTCTGTTTTAATTTAGTAAATCTTAAATTCAGTTGAATAAGTGTCCCTCTAACCACTGACTTGTGTGCTGTCCAAAGTGTGGAGGATGAAACATCTCCGGTGTCGTTCTCTTTAAACGAGAACGAGTCTGTCACATCAGCAAGCTCAGCCTTATATTTAGGGTGCGAAAACAGAAAATAGCTCTTCAAGGAGTATATGAAAAATAATTATGTCTATTAACCAGTTCAAACAAAATGGAAAAATGATCCGATCAAGTTCTAGACCCTATTTCAATTTATCTTAATAATCATTTTGTCCAAACTTTGTAGCCCTTTTATTGTGTATTATCTGCAAAGTGTAGACATCAGTAAGAGTTAAGTCTATTCTAGCCATAGAATAATGAGGATTGGAATAATGGGTGAACTCTATCGAAGTAGAGTTCAAACAATGAAGTATATCGAAGAGTTCTTCCTTATCTTTCCATTTATTAAGAGTCACATTTGACCCTCTGTTGTAATTAGTACTGTCCATCAGGGGATTCGGAATGGCATTGAAATCTCCAAGCAATATCACAGCCCCTCTGCAGTGTTCTTTAACCTGAGTCATGAGCCTATTCAGAAAGGTAACCTGGCCTTTATTTGGTGTATACAGGTTAACTAACGTATAAAGGATACCCTCAATCCTACATATCAGTATGATGTATCTACGTTTGCTCTCAGCAATGTGATATGTCTCCTCAAACTTAAGCGAATTGAGGATAACAAAGGCAACCCCTGCTTTTTTTTTTCTCGCTCAAAGCTAAAACTATGTGGGTATAATTTTTATTTTCACAATTTTTGGATATTCCCACGAGAATAATTAGTTTCCTTAATTCCGGTGATAACAATTTTCAGTTTAGTTAAGTCCCTCCACAATAAAAATCTTTTTTGGTATGAGTTAAGTCCATTAACATTATATGATAGAAATGTGATGCTCATCTAAGAATTTATGTACTCTTATTCTTAGGTCTAGTGCAGGCCCATAAAATGTATGGGTCATGACCCAAAATTTTAGAAAGAGAGGATGTTTTGTTTTTGAGGTAAACTAATGACCTAAACTAAAAAACAAAACAAAAACAAATTTACAATAAAATGTATCCACTAAATGGAGTAGTTCAAAGAACTGTTTGTAAAAACTCCCAACTTAAATAGACCTCCCACAACACCAAGATAATTGTGGCATTATCTATAGGAGAGACTGATAAAAGGACTAAAGATCAGGCAGGTCCTTCCCTGAGCAGAGATATTAAGGTCATCAAGAATCTGGAGGCCCTTTTCCATCCCACAAATCGAATAAAGTTTCTGTTTGAACAAAAAACTTCATTTTGTGGGAAGAGTCCAATGATAAGAAATATCTCTTCTCAAGAGGATCTCCGTAATCGGTTTAAGAGCTTTGCTTTTCTGAAGTGTATCTTTTGACAGATCCTAGAAAATTTTAATCTTGTCATATGGAGCAGGTAATGTACCGTGTTTCCTTAAAATAAGACAATGTCAAAAGTGACCCCCTGTCTTATTTTCGGGGGGGGACTTATATTGGCAGCCCCAGCCCATACATACACACATACAGTACATACACATACATACACATACATACACACACACACATATGCACCGCTTCTTACCTTGTCCGGCTGTCCGGTGGTGACCCGCTGTCATGCCCGCTCCTCCGGCCGTCCGGTGGTGTCCCCGCTCTTCTCCTGGTCTGCGGTGCGGTGTCCGTCCGGTTGCATGCTGATCGTTGCGGTGCCCGGACGTCTTCCTGCTTCCTCCGGAAATCCCCGCCCAGGTCAGGCCCTGCGCCAATGAGAGCGCAGGACCTGTGACGTTAATCACAGCCCAGCGGCAGCTTGATGACGTCGGGCCAATCAGAGGCCCCAACGTCTGGGCGGTGATTGACGTCACGGGTCCTGCGCTCTCATTGGCGCAGGCCTGACCTGGCAAGGATTGCTGGAGGAAGCAGGAAGTCGGCCGGGCACCGCACCGATCAGCATGCAACCGGACCGGGACACCGCACCGCAGACCAGGAGAGGAGCGGGGACACCACCGGACGGCCGGAGGAGCGGGCATGACAGCGGGGACACCACCGAACAGCAGCGGACAAGGTAGGAGATATTGCGCAGTGCCCCCCCAGGCGGACTTATATTGCGCAGGGTCCCCCCTGTCTTATTTTCGGGGGGAATTATATTAGCAGGCCCTCCCCCCCCTGACTTATTATCGGGGGGACTTATTTTCGGGCAAAGACGGTAGTATGCTTTCTCATATAATCCATCAACCGTACCCTAGTTCTATTGAAGCTAAATGTAATAATAACATCTCTAGGGATGTCATCTGATAAAGATTTAGATCTGGGGATTCGATAAACTCTTTCCAAAGAGCACTCCACCTCGTGAAGAGAAGTAGAGTGATTTTTAAAAGTGAGACAATAAAATTATACAGATCCGGATATTTGTATTTTTCTGGGATACCTCTCAGTTTTAAATTACATTTTCTTTCAGAATCCACTTTACTATTAAATCTATCTGTTAAAGATTTCAATTCATCTTTCAATCTTTTTTGATCTTTTTGGATTGTTCTATTATCTTTGAATAGATTTTTAACATCTTTTTCAGTCGAGTCCACTCTAGAGACAAGTATGTTAAGAGAATTTTTCATCTCTTCCACTTCTGATTTTAAAGTTTTACTAAAATCATTAAAGAGACCAATCATGAATTCTCTATCTACCGGCCTGTCTACACGACATTCTGGATTCAGTGATTCGTCAGGGCAATCCAACCTAGGTCTCTGTTTTACGGGTAGTGGATAAGATGAAAGAATGTCCCCCGTATCACCACCCTCCACAGAGAGAGATTCTGACTAGTATCAGGAACAGTTTCCATTTCTTTTCTTTATGATTTTATTTTCGTCTGGTCACTAAATGAGTCCTCTATATTGCCATGTATCCCATGTCGCTCCCTTAACAGATTTCTTACTATTTTATTTCCGGCTCCTATTGCATCAACCCCTCTAGAGGGGGCTGGGGTACAATCCATATGAGAACCAGTGTCCCTATCAGTAAGATGAGTTTTAATCGTCAAGTAGGGTTTGACCTTAGGAGGCATATTCATCATACGTATAAAAATTCCAGAGTTTCTAGGTATATATTTAAGTATGATAGGTAATAGACACGTGACAACTTGTAAATTGTGTATAGATTAACAATAAAGGAGAAAGTATATATAAATGTGAAGTCTAGGAAGAATACAAATTAGGAATAGTGTAGAGAAGGAACAGGGAGGAGAGATGCATCCATGACGATTAGACTATAGGAATAAAGAAGTACCCTATTTCTACTGTATGTATTCATACAGTATTTCCGACGTATCGCCTTTTACCATTAAGTATCTATTGTGAGTTTACATAGAAATCGCCTAGTCATGAGACACATATATACAATGGTTGAATAATCAAGTCAGCCAATAATAGCCCCTCTTTCAGCTAAATAGTCAACACATATGTTGTGACTGGTTTTTAAACTACCAATGTAATATCTATAACTATCTATAATACTATAGTGTCTACAGATATGTCCCCTCCAATGTATTTTATTATATATCAGAGCATAACCAGAATATATGCACACAATATAAACCGTGTGCACATATATAGACACATATATATGCTATGGATGAATAACCAAGTTAGCCAATAATATCCCTCTTATCAGGTAAGCAGTCAACCCATATGTTATGGCTAGATGTATAACTACCAATCTAATAAAATCTAATCCAAAAAAACTATTTATATAAATTAGGTAATGTACCTTTAAGAGATGAAGTTACTACCTATATAGATTGGGAACTGTCCCTTTAAGAGCTGCAAGGTCCCCAAAGAATATGTAATTAAAAGTGAATTGAATTTCCAAAAAATCAGGCACTATCCCTTTAAGAGCTTCAGAGTTCCCCTATTCATTCCAACAAAGAGAGCACAGAATCAAAAAAGAATCCAAAGAGTTAATGTAAAAAATAAAGCTTAAAATAATACAGTAAAGTAGAAAATATAGACTTTTCCTATACTTATAATGAAATCTATTGTTAACAGGGTGAAGAGATAATCTCTCCCACAGTCCAGATATGCGAGACTTGGGTTCGGAGGAGGCACATCGGGCCCACTTGATCTCGGCGTCCTCTCACCAAAGATGGCACAATATGGGATCCAGAGTAGGGAGGAGATCTCTCTCTGTATTCAGACAAATAAATGGATAGCACCACAGCACCAAATACCTAAGTGGTGTCGGATGACGGTAATAGATACTCCCCTCACAGAGCACTGAGGATGGTAGCCATGGTAACAGTACTAAGTATACAAACAGTGATCACCTCAGCCTTCACATATTACAGGCAGGGAAATATCAGCCCCATATATCATAGCAATGTTGAGTGACAATAATAAACACTCTCTGCACAGAGCACCAAGGAAAGGAGACACAGTAACAGTTTTAAGCATCCAGATTGTGATCACCTCAGCATCACATATTACATGATGGCCATTTTATGCATAAGGAGCCCTTTACACGCCGCTACGACAGGATGGATACAACCCGCTACAGGCTACAAATGTAGCTTGTAGCGTCAATATAGCCCGTAGTAGCGGCGTGTGAAGACGGGACGACACAGCCAGCTACAGATACATCTGTTTCCCAGCACTGCTCGAAAACAGATGGCTACAAAGCCGATTGTAGCGAGCTGTATCGGCGTGTAAAGAAGGAACAGAAGGGTTGTTTCTACACCATGCTATGTAGCTGGGGCGTGACACAGGCTCCGGGTTTCCGCGCCCCCTTCAGCGATCATTGGAGGAAGCTCCTGCGTTGCGATTGGTTGTCGCTGCACAGGGCGGCATATTTAAGGAGCTGACGAGTCACACTACACAATTGCTCGAGCGTCATGTATTAATCAGCCTCCTGCGATGCCTGCCCAATCATGGTATTATTGCTTTGTCCTATCAGCGTACGGAATTCTCGTAATCCACAATTGTGGCACGCCTATGTGCTGTCCCTGCTGCAACAGGTACGCCCATAGTAGCTGGTTGTAGCGGTGTGTAAATGAGCTACGATGAGCTACGGATGGCTACTTGAGACACCCGGCGATGTATCTAGCTATAGATCTAGCTATAGTATCTAGCGTAGCGTAGCGCACCTTGTGGCGGCGTGTGAAGAGGGTGCGTTTACCGTTTGTAACCGTTTGGGCGTGCTCGTGCACGTGAAGTAGCGGATTGTATCCATCCTGTCGTAGCGGCGTGTAAAGGTACCTTAACTCCACCATCTGATAGACTCCAAGCAGGCCCCAATCACTGGTCAATAAACAGATTTGTAATCCACAGATATATAGGGATCAGTACAGACGGTTGAAAGAGGAGAATGGTCATACGTTTCCATACCTCCCAACCGTCCCGGATCCAGCGGGGAATCCCGATTTTGAGCTTCTGCCCCGCTGTCCTGGCCGGGAGGTTACATTTGCTGCACTGCAGTGAGCTGCTGGCCATGCCCCCTATTCATTTTAGCTCTGTGTGTCATGGATCATCAGTGCTCTGCCCCGAATGTCCAGTTCAAGTGTCTTTTGTTTGTTTTTCTGAATAAAGTTTCGTGCCGCTTGTACACATGCGGGGATTGCTGACACTGCCCTGCGACCTTGGCAGTTCCCTCCGCACACTGCTTTCCCTCACCCCAGCTGTTGCTGAGGATTCATCCATCGATCTGCAGTGAGTGCCCAGCATCAGTGAGGGGAGAGGGACGTCGTTCTGTAGCAGAAGATGGGCGGGCCAAGTCTGTGCTGGAGGGTGAGAAACACAAGGCAGTCTGCGTGCCCTGAGGAGAGGGGAGAGGAGTTCAGCCACAGGAGCCCCCTCCCTCCTGTAATCTCACTAACTGCTCTGCTGTCGGGAGCAGGAGGAGGGGGAGAGAAGGAGAAGGTGACCTCCTGCGTGATGATTCCAACTTCAGGCCTCCCCCACTGCTGTACTGCCACTGAAGAAGAGAGTGAGTATATATGTGTTCATGTATGTATGACAGTATGTGTGATGTGTGTGTGATGCTGTGAGAGTGATGCATGTGCTGTTTGTGAGTGATGCGTCACCGTGTGATGTGTGAGTGATGTTTGTGGTGTGTGAGTGATGCGTGTGTTAGTGTGATGCTTGTGAGTGATGCATGTGTGTGAGTGTGTGTGTAAGTGTGTGAGTGATGCATGAATTAGTGATACATGTGTGTCAGTAATGCGTGTGCTGTATGTGAGTGATGCATGAGTTAGAATGATGTGTGTGATGTGTGACAGTGATACGTGTGTGTGAGAGATGCATGTGGTGTGTGAAAGTAATGCATGTGTGTGAGTGATGCGTGTGATTTGTGAGTGATGTGCGGAGTGTGAGAGTGATGCGTGTGTGTGAGTAATGCGTGTTCTGTGTGTGAGTGATGCGTGTGATTTGTGACTGCAAGTGACATCTACTTCATTATCTGCATTTAGAGAGTTAACACTGTTTTCTGTGGTGTTACATAGGACTGCAGATGACATCTACTATATTATCTGTACTAGGAAATATCACTGTGTTATCTGTGGTGCTACATGGGACTGCAGATGACAACTACTGCATTATCTGTACTGTTATCAGTATTATCTGTGATGTTACATGGGACTACAGGTGACATCTATATTATCTGTATTCAGAGATATCACAGTGTTATCTGTGGTGTTACATAGGACTGCAGATGACATCTACTACCTCATCTGTACTCAGATATATCACTTTGCTATCTGTGGTGTTACATAGGACTGCAGCTGACATCTACTACATTATCTATACTCAGAGATACCATTGTGTTATCTGTGATGTTACATAGGTCTGCAGGAGACATCTACTACATTACCTGTACTCCGAGAGATATCACTGTGTTATCTGTGGTGTTACATGGGACTGCAGATGACATCTACTACATTATCTGTACTCAGAGATATCACTGTTATCTGTGGTGTTACATAGGACTGCAGGTGACATCTACTATATTATCTGTACTCAGAGATATCACTGTTATCTGTGGTGTTACATAGGACTGCAGGTGACATCTCTGCTGTATTTTTCGGACTATAAGATGCTTTTTTCCCCATAAACTTTGGGTGAAAGAGGGGATGCCTCTTGTAGTCTGAATTTTATGGACCTGTGTGACTGTGGGACGCCACAGCTCTGGAGCAGCTGGAGGATCGTGGCATAGGCTGCAGAGGCAGTGGGAAATCACTCATTAGTGTAATGTATGTTGCACTGCACTCTCAGCATCGTGGTGGGCGGAGGAGTGGCGCATATTATAAGTATACACCCCCCTACATCACTGTATGTGGCCCCACCATGCTGCCGCACACCAGAAAATAATAACCAATGTAACCTCTCCAGCGCTCCCCTCCGTCTCTCCCTGCTTGCCGCACTGTGAATACTAAGTCCTCCTCATTCCCGGCATCTGATCACGTTACCTGCACAGCACAGTGATGTCATCGCTGCGCGCTCCGATATTATGCGGACTCAGGACACGCAGTGCGGCAAACAGGGAGAGACGGAGGGGAGTGCTGCAGAGCTAAGTTACATTGGTTATTATTTTCTGGTGTGCAGAAGCATGAGGGCCACATACAGTGATGGGGGTGGCCATAACCAGGATGGGAGTCATATCTAACATAGAGGGAGGTCGATATCCAAGATGGGGTGGCCATATTTAACATGGAAGGGGGCTATATCCAGGATAAGAGGGTAATGTATAAATTATCTGGAAGGGGCCCATGATGGGGACATTACCCCCATAAGTGTTATCAGCAAACTCCATCCCCATAGCACTGCATTATAACCACATTTTCCTCCTCTAAAACCCGGGTGCGTCTTATAATCCGAAAATACAGTACTGCATTATCTGTTCTCAGAGAGTTATGTTATGGTGTTCCATTTTAATTTGGTGGGGTTGGTTGGCTGCAAAACATTTTCCTTGGGGCTTGGGCCCCAGATCTTTTCTGACCCTAGCAACGTCCCTGTCACCATGACTACTGACGCTCCATCTCTTGTCACCATTTCCTGCTTTCCATTTATACGCATGCGCCACCTTGTTTCACTCTCCGTCATCCAGGTAGTGATGTACACCCCTGTGATGTCAGCACCCTGCAGTGATTGGCTGTGTGCTCCCTGTGATGTCAGCACCCTGCAGTGATTGGCTGTGTGCACCCCTGTGACGTCAGTACCCCACAGAGATTGGCTGTGGGCACCCCTGTGAGACTGTCTGTGAGATGGAGGAGGAATGGAGGGAGGATAGAAGGAGGCTGTCGGGATGGCGGGAGGCTGTCGGGAGAGGAATATTTGTGTCCAAATTCGATTCTGTGGTGATAATCTTATACAAAAACAAAACCACCCAACAGCCCCGGCCTTGACCTTCCTGTGTGTCAGCCGCAGCAATCTGTATGGGTTCCTTCCAGCATACACACATGGTGACTGCATGAGACAATGGCATCTCTTCATGCCTTGAGAAATCAGAAACGCCCCTATCCCGTGATGGAAATGACATCCTACCTGGAAGGAGCCAATACATTCTAGTATCTACCGTTTGTCTGTATCCAGCCTCAACCATCATGTGACTGCTCCATGTCCGTTCCCCTGCTTCTTGGATTTTGCCATGATCACGTGACAGTCGTCTAGCGAGCTACTAGCGGGAAGGCCCCGCCTATTCCTTTTTCCATCCAATCAGAACAGTCAAAAAATGTTGGAGCGAAGTTTGAAAATGAGGGTTCTTTGGTCCCTCAGGTGCCCGGTATATCTGCTCCACCGAGAGCTCTGCTTCACTTCACTATGGGAGTCAATACTGGAACCAGAGGATGTTACGTTTCAGGAGACAAAGGTGAGGGCAGCGTGGGCCTCATACCAGAATATGTGCCCGACACCAAAAATGGCCGCATGTATGGTACAATGTGAGGAATGTGGTGCCCTGCCGTTATAGATAGTGTGATCATCGTAGTATTTTCCTGCATCCCCCAGTGTGGAGCTTGTATCGTGTCGTGTAGTTGCATGGCAGCGTGCCATCAGGGGGCGCTATACACAGTACTGTGGATTCAGATTAGGTGTCCATTTTCGTGGAGTTGAATTCAGGGAAATTGAGACTTGTAGTCGGAGGTTTGGCTGCTGACTGCACATCCCCAGCTCTGCGGGGCAGGCACTAGTCTCAGCTGTCCTGCTGCATTGTATGATGGGGTAGCCCAACGTCTGTGCTGTCAGTACTAAACTGCACCAAAACTGCATCAAATGAAATGGAAAAGGTAAAAAAATGCAGCAAAAATGCAATAATCAGAAGTTTAATATTAATAAGGGCATCTGTTGAATGTCGCTTGTACATGGGTGTGGCTTGGGCGTGGTTAGGGGCATGACTAAATTTGCATGGCGCACTACGTGTGCCACATCTTTTGTCCCTCTTTCTGTTCTTCAGAAATTGGGAGGTATGCGTTTCTCCTATAAAGAGACGTTCTGAGACTCTGAGGGAGATCCCTCACAAGATGGCAGCATCAAGCATCCATATTATCCCCAGGATGAAAATTGTGCATAGGATCAAACACAGGACAGTTCCAGATACCAAATCCTCTCAGATGTTTGTGAAAACACAGCTAGCAGTTGATGCCAGCAATAGTGAAGAAGGGCTATAAAGAGGATTTAGTTTTTCACCTCACAATATGGCTCATGAAGCTTGTCACCTGTATCAGGTACACTCCCACACGGTGCTGTGAGGTGAATTCTCCATCCAGAAAGGCCAAAATAGTCTCAAATCAATCTCTACACCACAGAGAAGCCACTTTGCCACTTGTATTTGGGAATTGAAGTCCTAAAAAGGACTCAAGACCCAGTAGCTTAGTCTGGTTATGGGAGCTCAGGGGAGATGCTACTCACTCCATCACTCTGCAGGCGACACCCCTCAAACATTAATTTTTAACACTTCCAACAACACCAATGTGCATTGGTTAGCTGAAATTTGTTTAG
The DNA here is from genome assembly GCA_033576535.1 of Allobates femoralis. Taxonomy (NCBI): domain Eukaryota; kingdom Metazoa; phylum Chordata; class Amphibia; order Anura; family Aromobatidae; genus Allobates; species Allobates femoralis. The sequence goes on from JARQOC010000003.1 coordinate 249,851,669, forward strand.
GCTCAGACTATACTAGCATTTCCACCATGTGGCAATTGGATACAAAATATGCTAGAAAATCATACATTCTTTAAACTTATATTTCCGTGTACATGTAAACGAGCCATATGTTCCCAGGTTACAGATGCTATGTGCACATTCCCAAATCATTTTGTCCAAACTTTGTAGCCTATTTATTGTATATTAACTACAAATACAGATGTGTCCACCCTTACCTTTTGTTGGAGTCCTTTTACAGACTTCTAGTTTGCCATATATTGCATTTTTCAGGGACATCTCAAACGCTCCCCATACAGGTATTATTTTACTCTGGTTTTGCATGTTTCATAATGACCTATAGAATTATGCATTTATGGAATATTAAAGCAGGGATATGACTGATGGTTATTTTGCTGATTTGTACTCTTCTATCAATCATCCAGAAATCTTCTTATATCTCTAGGCACATACATTTTTTGCAGTCACAGACAAAGAAAGAGATTCCCAGTCACAACATTTGTCAGTAAAGACAGTGTCCTTATAGTCCCCAATAAATCTGTCTCTCTGCAACCCACTCCCAAAAATACTTCCCCTAGATTGAGTGTGAACAGAAAATATCTGCCACATAAAACTATACATTTCGAGGGAAGCTCTCAAGCACACCTACGTCCATCTGCTTAAGTTACATACACTGCAATAAACATCTGGGCCCATTTCTTAAGAAGAAGTGTTCAGGAGACATTCCTGATCTTTGATCCTTTGAAATAATACTTATCAGAATTAATTTTTTTATGCATATTGCAATAGTGATTACATGAATCAGGTATATCCACTGTAAAGCATGCGATAAAAAATAAGTTTTTCCCTCATTTGATACTGTCTGAGCTCCTCTGAACCTGGAAATTCAGATGTCACTGCTGGGAGAACCTCATTTTTCTAGTCCTTTTTTACACCTGCCACATTCATATGCAGTGTGTAATCTACAACAGAATAATCAAAATAGTCAGATTGGATCTTTAATTGATGTTAATGATTAACTCATCCACTTAATGGGGTATTTTTGCCTAAGCATATTTTTTCACCTATCCACTGAACAAAACTCTTAAGCACCACACCGGCATTGTTTTTTTATTTAGCACTGGAGTGGTGCTTTTAAGTCTAAGTTCCGTGTCATTACTGCCTCATATTACAGAGTCTCATTTTCTTTCACCAACCTTCTATTGGTCTCCTGCAACTTGTGACCTTCCTGCTGCTCCTATGTTTCATGGGCATGCTGGAGGTCACATATCAATACAAACCTATGAGAACCTCATTCTGGCTTTCATAGACTTGCATTGAGCACTTAATCCAATAATGGTTCACAGCACCCTGGTAAATAACAGGTAATTTTGCTTTAAGGAAGCATATTACCCTTGGTTGGGGCGCCTGTCAGCCCAGGAGTCCAGCCTGGTTACTCACAAGACATATTAGCAGAAAAGACAGCGTCTCCCACACAGGTGGTAGAGTTAATTCCAAATTTTCTTTTAATTTACAGTCAGAAGTAACGGGCAGAAGATGGTGAGTTTTAGACCAAGGTAAGGGACTTAAAGTAACCCCTCCAGCGCTGAAAAAATACCCACTGAATTGGTGCCTGAAATCAGTTGGATTTACACCTGAGACTCCATCGACCACGAGCAGAGGAGTCTTCTGTTCCCATTCTCACCTGACTGCAAAATCTGGGCCGAAGATGATAAATTGTTGTGCACATGCCCAGCCTCTCTATTCAAGTCTATGACACTGATAAAGATTGCTGAGTGCACTTAACTATCTTCTGGTATCTTCAATATCATAGCCTTGAAAGGAGCCAGAAGAAATGTCCACAGCATATCACACCACTTAACTCCTCCATGCAATGGTTGGTGAAGAGCAGGGACACAAGTCCTTCATTTTGTCGTTTGGTGGAGGTCCAAGCACTGTGACCCACACTATTAAATCTAGTAATACCTACCAAAGGATTGTTTGGCTGGATTATTAATTTTTTTTATTTTTCTTACATAATGCCATTCATTTTTATAAATGAGCCCTTAAAGGATGAACTTTCCATCTTATATTTACCGCAGTCAGTCTAAATCCTTAAACTTGCATACATTTATGGTATGGGTCACAAGGTCAAAAGGGGACAGTTTTGGTATGTTTTTATTTTAACCATATTGTCTTTACCAAGGGGATGTTACTCACATTGTAATAATGCAGAGCAAGATAATGGCATGCCACTAGATAATCCAGAGAGCCACACACCTTTGGTAAAAAACATAACAATTAACATGAAATAAAAAGGCTTCTATTTCTGGACCTGTAAGATAAAAAAAAAATACTCAGCAAAGGGAATAAGATAAGAGCCAATATTGGCCACTGGACCTGGTGACAGGTCTTCCTTTATCCAGTTGCTTGAGCAATGAGGGAGCAATGAGGGCAGCTGAATGTAGGGAATGCCCAGCTGTTATTCACAGGGCCATATTTGCCACTAGGCATGTGTGGGCATGTGCCTAGGCACTGGCTGTCAGGGGGACAGCACCAGGAGGAAAATGTATTTTATTTTTTTTTTATCTTCCTCCCTCCAAAATCCCGAACATTATAGTGAGAGGGAGGGGGTCTCCGCCTTCACTTGTAATCACGCCTTTAAGACGTGGTTACAAGTGAGTGTGTGACCGCTCCGGCACTTCCGGGATCATGGAAGCTCCATTCAGCTTCCTGACCCCGGCGTGCATTGCTCACAGAGGTCGGCAGCCTGATGATGACATCACACGGTCGACAGCTCTGCAGCGCCAGCGAGCAGGTTACTGGGTGTTTAGGTGCCTGGTGTCAGGGTGCCTGGTGCCAGGTACTTGGTGCCAGGGTGCCTAGTGCCAGGTGCCAGATGCCAGCATGCCTGGTGCCAGGGTGCCGGGTGGTCCAGGGTGCCTGGTATCTGGTGCCAGGTGCCAACTGCCTGGTGCCAGGGTGCCTGGTCGCTGGGTGCCAGAGTGCATAGTGCCATGGATGCCTGGGCCTAGGGTGATGGTTGCATGGTGCCAGGGTGCCTAGATACCTGGTGTTTATCATGGTTACCAGCATCCTCCCGCTTACAGGCTGCGCTAAGCAGGGAGGACGCTGGTGAGTATGATAAACAGCAGGTATCTAGGCAGCGCGCGCTACCTAGATACCCGGTGTTTATCATGGTTACCAGCCTATGAGGTTCCTGATCGCTAGGGGGCAGGAACTCCAAATACAGCCCTGGTTATGTACCCAAGAAACATTTTCTCCTTCAGAATTGCCTTTATATCAATGATTTTAAAAAATAGAGCTAAAAATATAAAAAAACTATTAAAACATCAAAAAAACACCAGGTCAAATCATCTCGTCTTCCAACATGCTTACATAGATATCACCTGTAGTAGTGATATGGGGAAAACTGATTTTTCCTGAGAGAAGGGAATTTGAAGATTGTCAATCAAGAAATAGAAAAGATAAACAGTTTAGTGTTTCAGGGGTCCCTCTTTGATTGTAACGGTGGCCCTACAGCTGAATTCAAGTGGCGGTTTATTATGGATCGTGCGGCAATGATGAAAATGGAGCAACTGTGGAAGTGCAAGGACATCTCTAACTATACCAAACGATGATTGGTTACAGTCATTGCATTTCCAATTGCGTTGCTCAAAGGGTGACCAAAGAAAGTGTGATTCCTTAAAACTGAGGTGCTGGAGGAGACTCCTACAAATCCCGTGGACAGCCAAGGTCACAAATAAGGCTGTCTTGGAACGTGTCAATCCACAGATGATGTCCCTGGTAGAAAATGTCATAAAACAAAAACTATCTTACTTCAGCCACGTGATGAGAGCAGGTTGCCTTGAAAACTACATGATGCTTGGTATGGTCAGTGGCAGTTGAGGTCTCGGAAGACGTAAAACCCGTTGGCTGGACACCAACATGACAAGGGATATCAAAGAACTGAAAGAAGCTGTAACAAACAGAGCAGCTTGGAGAAAAATGGTTCACATGGTATCCAATAGTTGGACATGACTGAATGGATGAAATTGGAATTGTATCCTTGCTAGAATCTGGTTGTCTATGGCTATTGACATGCCCAGACACCAGGGCAATGGGGTACTCGGAACCAGGCCGAACAGTTCTTTCTGGGGATATCACGATGGTGTGACCCGACTCTGTGGCCCTGGCTGTGCCACAAAAATGGGGAAAAGTTTATATAGAGAATTAATTTGTGATGCCATTAATGGTATTTGGGAATTGGATGGACGACGCATCGGTTCGGATCCACTGGCGCAGTTGGTGACGCAGCAGAGATGTTACAGCTCTCCACAGGTAGAGTGAGGCCCCAGTGCAGTCATAAAGTCTACTTGATGATGGTTACTGATAAAGCACAGGGCAGGTGATGCAGTAAATAAACTGAGGACACAGCAGGGTGCAATCTTCACATTTTACTCACAGTTCTCACAGTTCTCCAGGCTTCAACAATCAGCTGGGTGCTGTGTCCTCCAGGTCAGGGATCCAGCCAATTCTCGGGTTGCACTTTACTGGGACCCCATTCTGGTGTACCTTTCCGGATCATCTCACTGCGCTGGCTCTCGCCCTCCTGCCCTGCTCCTAACACAGAGTGTCCCAAGCCAGCAGCCTCAGGTCCTGTCGGGCGACATCTTCCTAGTCCCTTTGACCCTATGCAGCTGCCTTTTTAGTGATTATGTGTGAATTTGGCTGCTGCACATGAAGATACAGCAGCCTCCTGTTTGGTAGTTGAGTCCTACAGTCTGTCTGCTAGTCTGGGGTCGGTCACTTCTGCGACCTGGTCCCTCCACCCATTTCCGGTCACAGTCGGCGTGGATTCAGGTGCCACGGGTGAATCCCTCACTTCCCGTACCCCTAAGACCCTTCTCTGTCTCTGGAGCCCCTCACCGGCTCCTGTGTCTGTCCTGGCTTTCCCTTGTCCTGGGACGAGCCTATCACCACTCCAGTTCCCAGGATGTCTTTATTCCACTCCAGTTGTGACAGACCCCTTTCACCAACTGAGCTCTTTTCTAAACTCTTCTACATGTTTTCTAATGTCCCTCTTGTTCTCCATGTCCCAATGTACATCTACATTGTCTCTACTTCCTTCACTACTTCCTGGTGTCCTACCCTTATCTACTTTCTCCACTCACACCCTCTACTTAGTTTGCCCTCCAGCCTAAGATGGTGCCCTCTCTTAATAGGGTCCCCCAGATTTCCTGGCCTAAAGTGGTGTGGTGTTGGATGCTGTTGTGTGGGTACCGGGTAGTGCCACCTCCTTACCAGAGAGTGGGGTACCACTCCTCTGGCTGAGGGGCAGTAAATCTGTGGCAACTGGACCCTCAGGGGTGCCACACTATCCATGGATGAAAGTTGTCATCTGGTTTACATAAACCAATATTATTTTTAATTAGTAATTCTATTGACACTCCTGTTATATGTACATCTTCTATCAATGGTATAGTCAGTACTTAAGTCTCATGCACATTGCTGATCTGTGTACAGGAGGCTGTGTAGTGGCACATGTAGTTAATGTAGCCACAGGGCCTGTGTGTGCCATCCCTTAAATGCTCTGTGTACAGTATGGAGCTAGTAGAGGTAAAATTAGCTCCATACAAATAATGTTTGATGAAGAATGCCACAATATTTTATTCCCAGATTTGCAAGGAATCTAACAGAAAAACCCAATTCTGATGCTTCTGTATGAAATTTTTCTTCCTATCTCTATTGCTGAACTGTTAGCTTTGACATCCTCTAACCATTCTAAATCACCCACAAATGACTGCTCCATTGCCTGCTTCGGTCTTTTATACAGGCTAAAATAATCCTACTTGATTGACTGTGCTATACCATGTGATGTGATTGTTGCAATGCATTATGGGGAAGTGGGCACATTGATGCCTGAGTTCATGCAACCTTTTGCAATTTGCAAAGTGGCATCAGTCATTTTTTTGACTAATGCGCAAATTCACATGAATCAAATTGCAAAGCCTTAAGACCTATGAATTTCATATACCGTATATACTCGTGTATAAGCCGAGTTTTTCAGCCCAAAAATTGGGCTGAAAAGTCACCCCCTCGGCTTATACACGGGTCAATACGGTAATATATGTGTGGGGGCTGTGTCCGGGTGCTGGGGAGGCTAGAGGAGGCGGGGGGAGGCTGATGACTGAGCGGCCCGTCACGTGGGGCCGCTCATTAGATATGCACGGCTCCCCCCGCCCATCACAGCGGCAGGGGGAGCCGTGCATACAGCCCCCCGTGTATACAGCAGCCCCCCAGTGGCACTAGCCCCCCCATCATGGAAAGAGCCCCCACACTTGGCAGAGCCCCCCCCCCCCGATGCTTTACCATCCAGTGTCTTCACCGCGGGTCCTGCGCGCTGTCATCCCGGTCTCACGTGACCCGGCGCGCTGACGTCATTCCACAGCGACCGCCGGGTCACATGAGACCGGGAAGACAGCGCGGGAGGAAGGACGCGACAGCCCGCGGTGATGAAGACGCTGGATGGTAAGTTAATGCAGCGGGGGGGGGCTCTGCACAGTGTGGGGGGCTCTTTCCATGATGGGGGGGCTAGTGCCACTGCGGGGCTGCCTGTATACACCTTGGGGCCAGCTGTATACCCCTGGGGCCAGCTGTATACCCCTGGGGCCAGCTGTATACCCCTGGGGCCAGCTGTATACCCCTGGGGCCAGCTGTATACCTCTGAAGCCTGCTGTATACCCCTGGGGCCAGCTGTATACCCCTGGGGCCAGCTGTATACCCCTGGGGCCTGCTGTATACCTCTGGGGCCTGCTGTATACCCCTGGGGCCAGCTGTATACCCCTGGGGCCAGCTGTATACCCCTGGGGCCTGCTGTATACCTCTGGGGCCTGCTGTATACCCCTGGGGCCAGCTGTATACCCCTGGGGCCAGCTGTATACCTCTGGGGCCTGCTGTATACCTCTGGGGCCTGCTGTATACCCCTGGGGCCAGCTGTATACCCCTGGGGCCAGCTGTATACCCCTGGGGCCAGCTGTATACCCCTGGGGCCTGCTGTATACCTCTGGGGCCTGCTGTATACCCCTGGGGCCAGCTGTATACCCCTGGGGCCAGCTGTATACCCCTGGGGCCAGCTGTATATACCCTGGGGCCAGCTGTATACCCCTGGGGCCAGCTGTATACCTCTGGGGCCTGCTGTATACCTCTGGGGTCTGCTGTATACCTCTGGGGCCTGCTGTATACCTCTGGGGCCTGCTGTATATACCCTGGGGCCTGCTGTATATACCCTGGGGCCTGCTGTATATATCCTGGGGCATGCTGTATATACCCTGGGGCCTGCTGTATATACCCTGGGGCCTGCTATATACCTCTGGGGCCTGCTGTATACCTCTGGGGCCTGCTGTATACCCCTGGGGCCAGCTGTATACCCCTGGGGCCAGCTGTATACCCCTGGGGCCAGCTGTATACCCCTGGGGCCAGCTGTATACCCCTGGGGCCTGCTGTATACCTCTGGGGCCTGCTGTATACCCCTGGGGCCAGCTGTATACCCCTGGGGCCAGCTGTATACCCCTGGGGCCAGCTGTATATACCCTGGGGCCAGCTGTATACCCCTGGGGCCAGCTGTATACCTCTGGGGCCTGCTGTATACCTCTGGGGTCTGCTGTATACCTCTGGGGCCTGCTGTATACCTCTGGGGCCTGCTGTATATACCCTGGGGCCTGCTGTATATACCCTGGGGCCTGCTGTATATACCCTGGGGCCTGCTGTATACCTCTGGGGCCTGCTGTATACCTCTGGGGCCTGCTGTATATACCCTGGGGCCTGCTGTATATACCCTGGGGCCTGCTGTATATACCCTGGGGCCTGCTGTATACCTCTGGGGCCTGCTGTATATACCCTGGGGCCTGCTGTATACCTCTGGGGCCTGCTGTATACCTCTGGGGCCTGCTGTATATACTCTGGGGCCTGCTGTATATACTCTGGGGCCTGCTGTATATACTCTGGGGCCTGCTGTATACCTCTGGGGCCTGCTGTATATACTCTGGGGCCTGCTGTATACCTCTGGGGCCTGCTGTATATACCCTGGGGTCTGCTGTATATACCCTGGGGCCTGCTGTATATACCCTGGGGCCTGCTGTATATGCCTCTGGGGCCTGCTGTATATGCCTCTGGGGCCTGCTGTATATGCCTCTGGGGCCTGCTGTATATGCCTCTGGGGCCTGCTGTATATGCCTCTGGGGCCTGCTGTATATGCCTCTGGGGCCTGCTGTATATGCCTCTGGGGCCTGCTGTATATGCCTCTGGGGCCTGCTGTATATGCCTCTGGGGCCTGCTGTTTATACCTTTAGGGATGCTGTATATACCACTGGGGGGGATGCTGTATACTACCACTGGGGAGGCTGCTGTATACTTCCACTGGGGGGGATGCTGTATACTACCACTGGGGAGGCCTGTATACCACACTGCTGGGGGCTGTATACCTGTGCTGGGGTCCACCCTCGGCTTATACACGAGTCAATAGGTTTTCCCAGGTTTTGGGGTCAAAAGTAGGGGGGTCGGCTTATACACGGGTCGGCTTATACACGAGTATATACGGTAATTCAACACTAAATTAATAAACTTTAAATGGATTAGTTCCACTCTATTTATTACCCAAATATACTGTAAACAGACGTAATAAAGATATAATAATGGAGGGAGAACAAGGCATACATGATCTAAATATGAGAAACAATGGCCTGCAGTAGATAGAGAAAATAGCTAAAAAATATAAGAACATTTTAATAAAATTAAAAAAATAAATGTCTCAATAGACTAGTATTTAGGGTTGGTATGTCAGTGCGGATATTCCCATTTTAGATGACAAAAAATGAATTAATGAAATGATCTTGTTTCAAAGCATTCAAGCCCTCAACATAAAACCACCACTCACAGTTTGGCACAGAGTGGTATTTTTTGCAAGAAAGCCTGTCGCCAAGGGACAGATTGAGTTCCTGAAGCTTTTACACTTCATTTTAATTTATTGTGCTCAGAAACGCAAGGGGCCAAAAAAATGGACTTATCAGCAGATGTCCTTTGCATCTTAAGAAAAATATGTATCTTGGAATTAGTTACTGCTACTGTCACAGCTATTTAGGAAAAATCTGAAAAATTCCATTCAAGTGAATCACCCTATAAACTGCAATAGAGCTTGGTTTATTAAAGACATGCACATTTATTTACAGAGCTATATCTCCCATAAAATAATACCAGCACAAAGATGCATGAATAATATGGACCAGTCTTATAGTCACATTATATCTTCAGCAGAGTTGTATTGTATTGCTAGGTGATCAACATGCACGCTGAATGTAAAGTACAGCCATGTGATTTTCGGCTTTCAATACAAATATACAATATTGGTTGATGTGGTTGGACATTTGTTGGAAGTTTTGTCTTCACATGTATAAATCTCAGTTTTTATCCTTTTTAGATCTTCAAAACCATCATGGCACTAACATCTCAATTGTACCAATATCAGTGTCAACCAAAGTGCCGTAATAAAGGCTCCCCCAGATTGGTGTCGGAGCACAATAGATCAGTTAATAGATCCAATTTATTGGACTCCTGTTAAGATACATTGATTTGCTTCATTTCAAAACCCTAAAGGACATAGGACTGATTGTTCAGTTTATAACCATATACTAGTGCATCTCAATGAATTACAATAGTATCAAAAATCAATATCCTATTGCCAAGTTTCAGGACCAATCTGGGAGCCCTTAAACACCTTGACTAATAACTCAATGTTATATTCACCCTTTGATGTCTTGTGGAATACGGCAGTGCGGTTTTTAACCCTTCATCCTCTCTACTTTAATTTTCTGAGATAATGACCTTTGGGTTTTCATTGGCTGTAAGCCATAATCATCAACATTTACAGAAATAAACACTTGAAGTAGATCACTCTGTTTGTAATGCCTCTATATAATATATGTGTTTCACTTTATGTATTGAATTACTGAATTAAATGAACTTTTGATGATCTTTTCATTCATTGAGATGCATTGGTAGTTGTTATAAAATTGATTGTAATGACAAATGGCAATTTTTGTTGTTTAATGCCAATGCTCACATTTTGAACATTAAGCAGAGCTTATTGGGATGTGCATGGCCCCATGCGGCTAACAAAATTCATAATAATTTATGACACAAAAGACAGAAATGTATCTTAGTCCATTACAGGAGTACAGTTCTGATGCTGACACATACTAGTTATGCTAATTGGCAGCATAGAAATTAAAAAAAATTGTGTAGACTTCCCCTGCAATGTCAGGCAAAGGCACCTATTTGCAGAATTGCTGCATTTCTTTCCTCTGTATTTTTACTGCAGGTGTTCACACCTTAAAGGGAATCTATCACCTCATGCTACCCCCCTGACCTATCACTAGCTGTCCCTACACCTTCCTAGCTGCTCCCTAACCATCCCTCTCTGCTGTAAATGACTTATAACTTACAGGCCGTCACTCAGTCAGGAGAATGTAAAGGCGGCTCCAGGCTCCATTCTCCCCTCCTCGCTGCTTCACTTCACGCCCCGCTGGGCGTCATTATTCTTTCATCATCTCCTCCTCTGTTGGAATCTCCCGCCCTCCTCTCCACCTATGATGCACCGCCGGTACGTCATATCCAGGCTGGTGCATTGTGGGGGCTCATCACTTGGTATGTAAATGTAAATAGTTTGATAGTTTTAACAGGTACCGTATATACTCGCGTATAAGCCGAGTTTTTCAGCCCAAAAATTGGGCTGAAAAGTACCCCCTCGGCTTATACGCGAGTCAGTGCTGTATACCGATGTATACATCGGTACATACCGATGTATACATCGGTATACAGCAGCCCCCGCATCCCCAGTAATGCAGGGCCCCCCAGCCTCGCTCCGGTCACCTGTAAAGCAAACTATACTTATCACTGGCCCACTGTCCGCGCCCGCTCGCCGCTGCCGTCCGCGATCCTCCATCTTCATGCGTCTTCTTCCTGTTTCTGTGCTTGTCGCAGGCAATGACATCATTCCCTGCGACGAGCACAGGAAACAGGAAGAAGACGCATGAAGATGGAGGATCGCGGATGTCATGGCGAGCGGGCGCGGACAGGGACAGTGATAAGTATAGTTTGCTTTACAGGTGACCGGAGTCAGGCTGGGGGGGCCCTGGATTACTGGGGATACTGTATACTACCGCTGGGGCTGCAATACACTACTACTGAGGCTGTATACACTACCACTGGGGCTGTATATACTACCACTGGGGCTGTATATACCTCTGGGGCCCTGTATACTACCACTGGGGCTGTATAAACCACTGGGCTGTATATACTGCTGGGGCCCTGTATACTACCACTGGGCTGTATATACTACCACTGGGGCTGTATATACCTCTGGGGCCCTGTATACTACCACTGGGGCTGTATATACCTCTGGGGCCCTGTATACTACCACTGGGGCTGTATAAACCACTGGGCTGTATATACTGCTGGGGCCCTGTATACTACCACTGGGCTGTATATACTACCACTGGGCTGTATATACCTCTGGGGCCCTGTATACTACCACTGGGCTGTATAAACCACTGGGGCTGTATATACTGCTGGGGCCCTGTATACTACCACTGGGCTGTATATACCTCTGGGGCCCTGTATACTACCACTGGGGCTGTATAAACCACTGGGGCTGTATATACTGCTGGGGGCCTGTATACTACCACTGGGGCTGTATATACCTCTGGGGCCCTGTATACTACCACTGGGGCTGTATAAACCACTGGGCTGTATATACTGCTGGGGCCCTGTATACTACCACTGGGGCTGTATATACTACCACTGGGGCTGTATATACTACTAGGGCTGCGTCTATACTACCACTGGGGCTGTATATACACTGGGGCTGTATATACTACTGGGGCTGCGTGTATACTACCACTGGGGCTGCTGTATCTACCTCTGGGACTGGTGTATACCACACTGCTGGGGGCTGTATACTTGTGCTAGGGACCACCCTCGGCTTATACACGAGTCAATAGATTTTCCAGGTTTTGGGGGCAAAAGTAGGGGGTCGGCTTATACACGGGTCGGCTTATACACGAGTATATACGGTAGTTGTATTTGATCATTTTATTTTTCTTTTTCTAAATTTGATATCAATACAAATATCTTCATAACTGATATATGATATCTCCACAAATGGGTCTGATCGAAGAAGTACAAACTAGAGTATTTTATATAATCAAACATCTTTGTAAATTTATTTACTGTATTCATTTAGGTTATTCCTCTACTTGTGGTGTTTAAATTTTATTAATAAAAGAGTTTAGTGAAACAACATAGCTGAATTTGGTAGTATATGATAACTCTATTCATTATACTGGATTGTAATGTAATATGATTGTATTAATATGCATAACATTTCTGAAAGTTAATTTATTCATTATGTAAATATTGCTGCATATTTATTATGTATTGCATTGAAAACCTTTAATAAAATTATATGAAAAAGAAAGAATAATGACGTCCAGCGGGGCGTGCAGTGAAGCACGGAGGAGGGGGAGAATGGAGCCTGGAGCCGCCTTTCCAGTCTCCTGACAGAGCGATGGCCTGCAAGTCATGTCATTTTTAAACATATTTATAGGGCGGATTTACAGCAGAGAGGGATGGTTAGGGAGCAGCCAGGAAAGTGTAAGGACAGCTAGTGATAGGTCAGGGGGGTAGCATGAGGTGACAGGCTCCCTTTAATAATTATCTGCTGTTTGTTTTATTTTTGCTGATGTTTTTTGTTGCGTTTTTGCATCTTTTTATGTTTATGTTCTAGATGCAGATTACTACCACGTTATTTTTTGGTTTTTAGTGCAGAAATTCCTGGAGTACACAGTTAAAAATGCAATAGCATTTTTACATACATTTTTTTCAGGCTCCCCATAAAAGATTATAGTGAAAAATGCACTAATATACACATAGTCAATCAGTAGGCATGAGTTTAGAGCTGCGGCTGTGTGAGCGGTGAGTCACTGAGGTCACCCAAGGACATCTCAGGTAACCATGGTAACCACTAACCATCTATCTAGAAGTCTATCTTTTGTAACTTTTTACAGCATGGGAAAGTAAATACTCAGGATATAAGCATGACATACGGATAATAGAGGGAAAAACGCACACTGACATGACATACCCATGCCATACAGATGTCATATGGATGATAAAAAGCATGACACTCGCATGACACTCTGCTATATTTCTCGACGAGGATCTCAGTGACAAAGGATACACATGTGAGTGTACCATTAATGTCTTCCCTTGCGATCATTTTTTTTTTGCTGTGGATTTTTCTTGCCCACCTTTCAGCCTTAATATTTTTTTCATTTTTTTGGTTGACATACTATGTGAAATTTTGAATGTATTAAGCTACATCCAGACTGTGCGTTATTTGATCCGTTTGTTGCACTGCGGAAAACGGACCATTTAAATCACATCTCTGCAAAGTCTATGGGTTTTTATTTTTGCTATTCAGACTGTGCTCTTTTAAAATGATCCGTTTTTTTCACTTTAAGAGAGAGCTCCATTTTAGAAAATCTCTGCAGGGTTTTTTTGCCCTGCATTTTTCCCATAGCAGCCCTTCAGAATGGGGGAAAAAACACAGCCGTTTTTTTTTGGGAGCGTTTTTTTTTTACAGCTCTTGTGTTGCAGCTAAAAACGCAGCAAAACAGAAGAGAAAGAAGACGCACAGTCTGAATGTAGCCTAACATTGAAAAACAGAAAAACATGTTGGCAGTGGGATACTGGGACAAGAGAAATTCCTCAGGTGTTCTTTGAGTTTTGTTTTGATGACATTTGCTTTTCATGTTTCACTGCTATAGAGAAATTTTGCTTTGTATTTATTTTTTGTTTTTTATTTTGCAGCAAGGTAGTTATTATTGGTACCATTTTGACATGCTCACAACTTTTTGATTGTCTTACTTTTTTCCTTTGCTTTGTATTTAATTTTTTTAAGTGTACATAGTGCGGAATAAATATTGTAAAATTTTAATCATTTGCATTTTTTAAGGTGCACAGATGGTAACTGTGTTATTTTGGGGGGAAAAGTTTTGTTTATGGAAGGTAAAAAAGGTTTAATTTAAAGTGTAACCACCATTAAAATTTTTATTCAACAATAATATATAGAAAATAAACTTTCAAATATACTTCACAAGTGAAATCTGGAAGAAAACTTTTCAAAAACCTTCCAGAAGATGTCCCCACTGGGCTGTTTCTGAACTTGACATATGCTGGTTGTCAGGGAAATCCGTATTCAGCTGTGGGGACTACACAGTGGGCCTGTGTAGCGTGGCTACTGCTGATCTGTGTATTATCAGTTTACCTCAGGCAAAGGGAGCTCGTCAGGCTGTCAGCACACAGCTCCTGTGATTTTATCTGACTCACTTCCCTTCACATTGGCTCTGCTCTGTGTTATCAGCTGATTGCAGAGAGATGTGAATGCCTGATGATAAGATAAGATCACAGGAACTGTGTGCTGACAACCTGAGGGTGCATACTCACAATAAGTAAACGCAGCACTTATGATGCAGCATCTTGCCGCTGCATAGTACAGTAGCAGCATAGTGGATGGTGAGATGAAATGGACTTCTTTAATGTATAACATAGGATGGTTTCTTATGTAGCGAGACAGTATTTGTATTTAGTTTTCTGCTTTGTGATGGGCCACTCATTGTTCTTACAAGTCTTATAGATGCCTGGTAGTGTTTAACGTGTGTAATGTAATTATGTCACCTCTTTGTCATAAAAGGCCAGAGAACTTGATCCTCTTAAAAGTCCTTTGTATTACTGTGTGTAATGCTAGCTTCTATGTACATTACTTCAGCCACCATTGTTTGTTGTTATGGATGGCGGACTGGATGGGCTTTGCTTTGGCCCCTCTCTGCCCACATCATTTAAATGAACATTGTCCAGGCAGCTTGAAATCCAGCCAATGAGAACATGGTCTTAGTCCACCAATCGTGACATCCCAAATATCCTGCAATGAGTGATCAAGTGAATATAAGGAAACCTGTTACCTAACCAGGGAGATTTTGTCTAGTGACCTCGGTCTAGGGACTCTAGCCCCAACTAGTGGTGCGCGGGACTTGATACAGGCAGCTAATCTAGGATCTATGGGTCCGATTGGCAGGCCATAACCCCAGGTCTATTAGCAAATAGAAAAACAAGCGGTGTCAGAGGATTGGAGCGCTAAAGAAACCACGGGTTGGTGATTAGATTACCGATAATTATTGCACGAAAACCGTGTATTAAGTTCCTCCAGTTGCAGTGTGGCGCAATATCTGTTTTTTCTTTTAATAACCCCAGGTCTAGGCACTTCTGTGCTGACCAAGGGGATCAGAACCTGGATTATAATACTGCAAGGACTTCAGCATCGAATGTTCGGATTCGGCTGGGATATCAAAAGTCTGCATAAGAAAGCAACACAGGTTGGAATAATCCAGTCACATGGCTACAGACATTGCTGTGATGGTTTTGGTCCACGAACATTCTAAACCCTTGTGAGCCAGCGGAGGGTGAGACTCTGTTGCTGTTACATTTTTGTGTTTTGCTGGTTATGTGTTATATGCTGTTAATTGTTGGGAATCCAATAAATCCTTAATATTGTGGTTTCCTCACCCTGTGTTGTCTGAGTAGTGTTCCGCCCACAGGTAAGGAGCTCGGGCGTTCAGTTTGGGATGAGCCCTGTTCCATGCTTTCTTTCTAAAGGTGGCTGGTCCGGCGGACTAGAGCACCCACTGACCCCCGTGTCTCCACAGATGGGATTTGTAGAAATCCCATCCTCACTTTGCTGCTCCCGACCGCTGCATACTTTCAGCTGCGGTGCAGGTTGCCGGTATTCTGCACCTCCGCAACATGTTAATTTCATGTTGCAGAATCTGAAGCAGCCTCCATCGGATGCATGCAGGGGACAGCCGTCCTGCATACTCTGGACATAGTGAGTACAGGGCAGCTGCGGTCTCCTTGCGGCCACCCGTGAGTTCCTTTAGGTCTGGAGCCACTGCGTCCAAGTCCTGAAGAGCTCCCTTTCACTGAGGTAAACTACACATACACTGATCAGCTGTGGTATGCTGTGTTGGCCCCTGCCCCCCACCCTTATATATTCATATTCAGTGTATGGAGCTGAATGCAGATTTCCCTGACAACGAGCATTTGTCAGGTATAGAAACAACGTACTGGGGACATCTTCTGGAAGGATTTTGAAAGGTTTTCTTACATATTTTGCTTTTGAAGTATATTTTAAAGCTTATTGTATTCACTTGCTCTACATTATTATTAACCATAACCATGACATTTAAACTTCTGCTCTTTCTGGGATTTTAAGTCCAGGAACTACTATCAGTAACAGACAGCTGTGTTTATATAAGTGCACACTTATATAAACACAGCTGTCAGTCATCGATAGCCCCGCCCCTTGGACCTAAAATCCCAGAAAGAGCAGAAGTTTAAATTTCATGGTGTTATGTTCCCTTTAAGTAAAAATGTAAACTGCAGTTACACTTTAATAGTTCATGTATTTTGTTTATGATTGATTACTTGATGGATACAATTAATTTCTGAAGGACAAATGGATTTATCAGTGTAGCCAGTTTATCTACAAGAAGGTTTCTCTATCAATCGTTGTCACTAATTTGCCAAGATATGTTGGGATAAGCCAATGAGACACATCTTTCTGAATAAGGCTGGAGTCACAGGAGCGTATAAAAAAATCAGTCCCATTCTCAAACAGACAAGTGAGAAGATTTTTATTCACTGGTCATCCATATGCTGTCTTTGTGCAATCCATATTTCTACTCAGCAGTTATTAATCTTTTACAGGACCATTTACAGTTTCTCATCTTACAGAATTTTAATGTATTCTTAAAAATTAAATGCCAAACTGATGGTCCACATTACATCTAATTTTTTTCTTCCATTTTCCAAATTACCCTACAGGGTCAAATCACAGCATACTGTGATTTTTTTTCACATGTTGGCTGAGAAAAAAACACACATCTGCACTACCACATTGAATAAAATGGGTTTAAGTGCAATCCCTTTTTTTATCAGATTATTCTGGTCCTATTTATACGCCTGCATGAGTGAGCCCTTGTTGAGCAGATTTCCTGTCCCTGACACTGGGGAATATGGGTCATCTCTTGTGGTACCACTTTTCAGTGGTGGTCATATTAATTGCCAGAACTGCCCTGCAGTGTTGATTTAATTTGATAATGTAAAAATGTACAGCTGAAAGCAAATACTGTTCAGTAGATAAATATAATAAGCCTTACCACCTGTATAGTCTATAGTATTATTAAATCAATGTTTGGTGTCCTTTCCAATGTGATTACATATAACATTATGTAACCATGTAATTATGTAATATTCTTTTATGCATAAATATATATATATACCTAGGGCCGGCCTCAGGCTAAATTGCGCCCTGTGCAAAATTCCCCTTTAGTGCCCCCAGACCATGTCACATGAGACATGCAGCCAATCAGTGGCAGCTTCACTCTTTCCTCACATAAAACAGACATCCCGAGGAAATCAGGGAACAGCAGCAGCTCTCATTTATTCTGAAGCCGCCATCGGCGATCTGAGGCGGGCACGAGAAACGTGACCGCGCATGTCAGATCGCCACATATCGCCAGGCGAGATTGCGGTGTGTGCCGGTACCATAAGAGATTACGCTTCAAGGAACCATTTAACAATAATGGGTTCATGTGAATATACTACTATGCATGTGTTTATACACACAACACACCTTGCATTAAAATGATGCCCCTCAGCTCCATGAACATAATCATACACCCTTGATGGTAACAATAGCACATATATGTTTATTAAAAAAAATAAACCTTTAGGACCTGTACCCTTGAACAGGATTAGCATCATTCTAGCACTGCATATTTTCTGTTGCGTCCAAAATGCTGCATTGTACAGTGCCAGCGCAGTGGATGGATTAATGAATGCCGTTTCCACTGTGCTTCTATTTTACTCAGTGTAAACTGACATGTGGCAGTGGTGGCAGCTTCCTGAGCCGCAACATGTCAATTTATGCTTGCAAAGAAGGTAGTGTTCTGAGCGGGAGCATGCAGCAAGAAGATGTTGCACCAAGAACCCTAATCATGACACGGACGCTACGTTCTCCCACTCAGAGGACTAGCATCTCTGCAGGAATAGATTAACATGCTGCAGCTCTGAAAACCATACCACAGGTCAGAATATGATGCGTAATGAAGAATCACAGTGGAAACGGTATTAATTAATCCATCCACTGTGCTGCTACTGTACAATACAGCATTTTGGATATCCAAAACGCTACTAATCCTAATTGTGGGCATGAACCGTTAGGGCCTGTACCCACAATCAAAAAGCAGTGTTTTGGATGTAGCATATTTTTGCTACATCCAAAACACTACGTAATACTTAGGGGTCAGGGTTAGGATTAGGTTTTAAGGTCAGGGGTTATGATTAGGTGTTAGGGTCAGGGGATAGGATTAGGTGTTAGGGTCAGGGGTTAGGGTTAGTTAGGGTTCTGTGGTTAGGATTAGATATTAGGGTCAGGGATTAGGGTCAGGGGATAGGATTAGATGTTAGGGTCAGGGATTAGGGTCAGGGGATAGGATTAGGTGTTGGGGTCAGGGATTAGGATTAGGGTCAGGGGTTAGTTGTTAGGGTCAGTGGTTAGGATTAGATGTTAGGGTCAGTGATTAGGATTAGGGTCAATAGTTAGGATTAGGTGTTAGAAACTACACCTGTTCACTGACTGTGGTCACAGAGAGAGAGGGCCCAATCATCTTACTGGTATCGAGGTCTTGCCGTGTGTGACAGAAAATAGTCACTTCAGTGACTCCTTACAGCTGCAATACAAGGCGGGAACCACGGTGATTAGACCGCTGTACAATGATTGGAGCAGGGGCAGCAGGTGTAACTTAACTTGCTCTCTCTGCTCCAATCAAACTGCTTGTGTTGCCATGGCGCCGGCAACAGGAGGAGGGCGGGACAGGCACTTCAGGGAGGGCGGTACAAGCAACAAGGAGGACGGGACAGGTAACTCAAACGTGCGGACGGCGGGGGGGGCTGGACGGGCACTTACAGGAGGGCGGGGACACTGCAGGAAATAATAGTATTAACCCTTTAATCGGCGGAGCCGCAGAGAGACCATAAATATCCGTCTCTCTGGCGCCCCCTTTGAAGCATGGCAGGCGGCGCCCTGTGCGACCGCACAAGTTGCACAGCGGTAGGGCCGGCCCTGTATATACCTATATACACAAAATAAATGTGTGTGTATATAGGTATATATAATATATTATATATAACAAATACATACGGTACTTACATGTATATATGTATATCCAATTATAAACATTTTTACTGCTACATTAATATATGTGCATATGAATATATTTTTGTTGTACGTTAAACAGGGTTCTCTCCCCTCCTGTATCTGTACGTCTTGATTGTCCATATATATTGTACTTGCCCTTGTCTGCCCTTTCCATATGTAAAGCGCCATGGAATCTAATGGCCCTATATCAATAATAATAATAATAATAATAATAACAGTAACTGTGCCAACTTTGAGGACTTTCAATTAAACCCCTTCCAAGTAGAGATGATTCCTGTGACAACATGTTCATTATCAAATCAGCATTTTGTGAGAATGGAGTTCTTGAAAAGGCATGCTTAGGCTGCTTTCACATCAGCGGCAAACGCTGATCGCGGCAGTTGCGGTGGAAAAAACGCAACTGCTGTGATTACCGCATAACGGCGGCAAGCCTCATACAATGTCTATGGGGCTTGTGGTAAGTGTGCGGCAGGTGCGGCAAGTGCAGTTACGGCACTTGCGGGAGGTGCATGGGCATACCGCCGTCTTTTCGCGGCCGCACCTGCCGCAAGTGCCGAAACCGCACCTGCCGCACACTTACCGCAAGCCCCATAGACATTTTGTGGGGCTTGCCGCAGATATGCCGCGGTATTATGCGGTAATCGCGGCATTTGCGTTTTTTTCACCGCAACTGCCGCGATCAGCGTTTACCCCTGATGTGAAAGGGGCCTTGTTGTTCATACAAATATATGTGATTTCAATCTGCAGCAGTTGAAAATCCCTTCTTAAGGTCTCTAGGCTAAAGAGATCTCTAACAACTAGATGCGCTATCAACTATTGTGTCAGCCATCTACAAACAACACTGAGAAACTAACATGCCAAACCACGTACTCATTTCACCAAGGACCTACTAAAGAATTGGTAGAAAATTATACAAGGCTCAATATAAAGTAAGAACATACATTAATATATACTCTTACTATTTTGTTAAA
Source organism: Allobates femoralis (assembly GCA_033576535.1). Lineage (NCBI taxonomy): Eukaryota > Metazoa > Chordata > Amphibia > Anura > Aromobatidae > Allobates > Allobates femoralis. The sequence continues at coordinate 249,872,009 of JARQOC010000003.1, forward strand.
TTAATGTTAGGGATGAGCGAGTAGTGAAATATTCGGACTCCCTATACTCTTAACGAGTAGCTCCTAATACTCAGGTACTCATTACTAGTAGCGAGTCCAATGTAAGTCAATGGGAAATGCGAGTACTTTCGCAGTATAGCTATATAAATTGCAAAAGTGAAATAAAAGTTAATAAAAGGTGTTAAAAATACAAAAATAGCATATTCATCTATCCGATGGCTGTACCGGGACTCAAAAAGAACACATTTGATGGGCTGTCAGGACCTTAAGTCTGATGGCCAGTCAGATGGCCGGTAGTGGTCAGGTGGTGTGTGACGTCACATGCAACCTGATTGCTACCGGCAATCTGATTGTCCATCAGACTTAAGGTCCTGGCAGCCCATCAAATGTGTTCTTTTTGGCTATTAACTTTTATTTTCTATTAACTTTTATTTCACTTTCGCAGTGTATATAGATACACTGCAAAAGTGAATGTACTACTCACTACTCCTAACGAGTAATCACAAAGAAACTTGCGGAGTAGCGAGTATCCCGCATGCTGTACTATTTGGTGAGTATCGAATAGTTACAAGTATACTCACCTATCCTTAATTTAATTTTTCTGCATATGTTAGCTCTATACAAGATCATTCTGAGCTGCATCTGCTTGATGATGTTTTCCCTGTAATAATGCTGTGCAATTTAATACTCTAAATTAGCAGTAAATGAAATGCTGGATGATTTATTGTAATACTTTTCTATAATGCTGTATTTCAATTTGACTGTTTTAAGGACAGGAATAACATTTTACTGGACAAAATAATGTCATACAGAGAACCTAAAATGACTCCAAAAAGGACATGGAAATATAAATCCTAAATGCTGCCACTGTAACTATTAGACTAGGAGCAGACAACCGTAATTGCAGTCCGAGTGCGAGCTGACAGAAAACAGATTACACTTAGACCAATGTTATTCTATGGAGCCATGAGCAAGTCTGATATTTTCCTTAGGCTAGAAACACACTGTCATGCGAGCTGTCCCTGCCTTACACCAGTACATGTACCATATCATCCCCTGTGCCCTGACAGTTACTGGGTGTCACGTCGCCATTGGACTCGGTGGCTGGTGTTCCTGCCTCGGCCGCTGGGAGGAGTGTCACGTCGCCATTGGACTCGGTGGCTGGTGTTCCTGCCTCGGCCGCTGGGAGGAGTGTCACGTCGCCATTGGACTCGGTGGCTGGTGTTCCTGCCTCAGCCGCTGGGAGGAGCCGGATTCCTTCGGCTGGTGGCGCCGGTGATAGGAGGGCCTTGTCCTCATATGGAACCGCTCCCGCGACGTCTGCCTCTGTCGCTGAGCGCCGCTGTGTTTCCCCTCTGGGTGGTGTTGGTCACAGAGGAAAGGGCCCTGCAGAGGTGTCCGTTAGGCGCAGCCTGCGTTCTTCTGTCAGAGGAGGCGTGGGTGGAGCCAGTCATGCATCTCCATCTGGCCTGGATCTAGGGGCGGTCCGGATGAGGTCATCAGGTTGTGAGCTCCAGCCTATGGGAGGTAGTCGTGCCCTTCAAGTACATTGGAGCCTGGCTTGCAGGCCGCCAGATATAGTTTTGGTTCCCCAGTGATAGTGTGTGTTTAGTTTCGTGTCTGACCTTGCCTGGATTTCTGACTCTGCCTCTGCCTATTGATCTTGTCCCTCAGCTGCCCTCTTGGTTTTGCCCTTGACCTTTGCCTGGATTTTTGACTCTGCTACTGCATGACGATTTTGTACCTTCGCTCCCTCTCGGTTTTGACTCGGACATCTGACTTCGTTTTTCGGGTCTTGATTTTCCCTGGCGACCTCCCCGGCTCTGTTGCTCATATAGGCAGCTACCCCCTGGGCTCCGCTATAATTCCAGATCCCTGTATAGGGGTTAAGGGTCTCGGGGTTTCTCGGGGTGCTGCCTACCAGCAGCTCGGCCTCACGGTGGATGGTCGTCACACTGGGAAGGTCCACTTAACAACCAACTTGTGTACAAGTGCTTGTGGCCAGCTATGCTACATTTCTCTGATATCACACTGGGTGAACCTTGTGGAGGCTAGGGCCAAGTTGGACTCCATCTCCCCTAGACCATAACTGTAACGCACATGGATGTGGATCCACTGAGCCATGGGCCCAGCTTACCCAGAGGGGTGTGATTAAATGCCTACTGGGTATTTATCAGAGCCACTGATGGTGAGGTTGGACTTGGCCAACTCCAGGGCGGTCCGCAAGGTATGGTCACAGAGTTTCAGACAGGACAGGATCAGAATCACAGGCAGGGTGTATACTGGTACTGCTTCAGACAAGATGGCTGGTACAGGGGGAACAGGTTCTGTTCCACGTGCAGACAGAACAGTCTGTAATTCATGATCCATATTTAAGTCTATGACACTGCTAGTTGGGAACTTGGGATCAGTAGACTTGCTTACATTGAAGCTTGATATGGACCATGAAACATGGACAACTGATTTCAACCTAAATTGTGTAATGATGATTTTTTAATCATAAATTAGAACAACAATATGGTACTGAGTTTTCAAAAGTAACTAAGTTACAATGTTAGTACAATAATGTGTTACTTTGTAGGTGATATCGCTATGTTTCCTATCAAACATTGTTTATGGCAGATTATTCTTCACGACATACAGCATATTAAGAACATAATTACTGGCTTAGATGATTTTGCCCATGGGTGTGGAAGTTGCAGTATTATCAGTCACTTTATCAGACAGGTTAACAGGTCGTTGAGAAACTCCAGTGAGGTGCAAAGCCTTCCAAAATGTAGGAGGAACTGAATCATAATAAATCATGTTATTTTTGTCTTTTCTGTGCTGGTGACTATATACTAACCGGAATGTTGGAGGTTCATGAAAACCCCTTCTTTTCCCAAACAGTACACCACTAATATGAGTGTTTCTGCTTTCCTAACTAATTCTACCTATTATGCTGTCAGAGGTTATTATGTGGATACAATACTTCCTTGAGTTTATTTGTGTGTATGCTCCATTTGCTAAAATCTTTTTAGCTTAGCATAACAAACTGGATTAATTGAGCAAAATTGAAAGTATTATTGATTTTATTATAATGTAACTATAATCCTTTTATATAAATCGCATTGTGGATTTTGTTATCACTACATCTAAAATCAACAATCACGGCATTATTATGCAAGGAGACATAGATTAGGTCAATAACGGAGAATTTTAGGATTCGGTGTCCCATGAGGCTTAAACTAGACCTTACACCAATGTTAGGTCACTGGTAAAGATCAGTGGACCTTTTGAAATTCAAATTTATCACCTTCTACAAATTTACTCCAAAAGTTGAATTTGTGGCAAATAAATCTATGCAAATGTTGATTCTAGAAAGCTTGTTTTTTTCAGAAGATACATATGAGACAGTAGAGGGAAAGAGCGAGTGATAGAACCCTGCTGACCATAAGAGCTTACAATCTACAGGAGCGACTGATCCAGTGATCCTGTAGATGGAAAGTTACTTTTCTGTACAAATTGTGCTCTGCTTGGAACAACTGATCTGTGATGACCCAGATAGGATAAGGAAAGATAATCTGCATTAGCGGGAAGCCCACACAAAAATACATTAGCCCACTCTATGATGGCTCAGCTGTGGGGAATCGTGTTGGTATTTTCTTTTCTTATTTGCAAATTGTGGATCGAATGTGTTCAAGGTGTTCAAATTTGCAAGAAACCATAAATTTCAGGAAATTCCATCAGTTCACCTCTAGTTACTGGGTGCAGAGATCTGCACAATAATGATTTCAAAGAAAAAAGGTTCAAATAATTAAGATTTATTAGAAGCGGTGTGTTACAAAATCTTCTTCGGGTCCAATTCTCGCAATGATTTTGTGGCCTTGTCACTAGAAATAAATCTATAATTGAACATTGTGTGTGTTACAGGTACTAATCTTAAAGCTCTCCTCTCCATCTGCTTGTGAATCTCAGAAAGAAGACAGGACTCTGAAAATTTCCATTAACTCTTCAAAGAACATATTCAAATTGAGCCAAACCTAGGTCAATTAAAAAAAATGAGGAGCTGCTTGATCCATACACCTTATTATTACATTTGTATCCAATGATAAACTGTATTTTTTCTTACATTGATATAGTAAAGATAGAAAATCAGTTATGCCTTTGGCTAGGGTTCAGACAAGTGTTATGAGCAGCTCTTACTGGCGTCCGGTAAATACTTAGTCATTTTCTCTTGAAGCGCATAGCGGTAATGACTGCCGCTTCAGGAGAACATTGTGCTTGGTAACCCGATGTGTTCCATGGTTACCAAGCACACATAAAGTTGTTTAGCGTCTGCTTTTGCTAAGTGCACAGGAAATGCTGCATGCAGCGTTTTCCTGTGCACTGAGGAAAAGCGGCCGCCCAGCAGCTGTGTGCAGCCGCTATAAAGGTAAATAAAGGGTTGCTATGGGACAGCATTTTGCTGAAGTACATAGCGTTATCACTATGCGCTTCAGCAGAAAATTTCTAAGTCTTTAGCACAGCACCGTTAAAAGGTGCTATTAAGGTAGTGTGACCCTAGCCATACTCCATTTAATTTAATTGGGAAATATGGATTCTGACTTAAACGTTACTGTGACTTACACTGTGACTTGAACTGAGAAAATAAATTCAGTTTAGTCTAAAGGCCCCCATACACATTAGACTAATGTTAGCTAAATCTGCCCATATCGGAGGGTTGCGACTGGTAGTTTAGTTTGTATGGGTATACTGGTAAACTGAAGGTTGGGAAAGATGTTCAATTTCCTACTGCTAAACACAGTGTTCTACTGAAGATAAGCCACCAGCTGACATGTCAGCCACCATCATTCTCCTAGAAAGCACAGGAGCACTTGGCTGAACAAATACTCCTATGCTTGGGAGAATCGACTGAGAGAGATGGCAGTTGGCAGAATGATCAGCAGAAGCATTATTTGATCTAAGGAGATATAATGTATATGGCCAGCTTTAGTTTCATGTCCACTAGTTCAGCTTGGACACTTAGTATTTCATTCAAAATATTCAAGTAATCTAAAATTATTATTATTATTTATTTATTTATAGAGCTCCATTGATTCCATGGTGCTGTGCATGAGAAAGGGTTACATACAAGACAAGTAAAAAATACAATAAACAAACTAACCATGACAGACTGATACAGAGGGTTCAGGTTCCTCTTGAAAGTTCCGAGTGTAGGGGATAGTCGGACATGTTGGGGTGCAGAGTTCCAGAGGATGGGGGATGCTCGGGCAAAGTCTTGCAAGCGTTTGGATGAGAAACGTACAAGTGAGGAGGAAAGAAGGACGTCTTGGGAGGGTCGAAGATTACGAGTTGGATGATATCGGGAGATTAGTTCAGAGATATATTGGGGAGACAGATTGTTGACTGCTTTGTAAGTCAATGTTAGTAGTTTGAATTAGATATGCTGAGAAATTGGGAGCCAATAAAGGGATTTGCAGAGGGGAGAAGTGGAGGAGTAGCAAGGAAAGAGGTGGATTAGTCGGGCAACAGAGTTAAGGACAGATTGAAGTGGTGCAAGAGTGTTAGCAGGGAGGCTACAGAGGAGGATTTTCCAGAAGTCAAGGCGGGGATGTTGAGGTGATGCACCAGTATTTTAGCAGATTGAGGGTTGAGGAAAGAACGGTAACTCATAGGTGACTCATCTACCTCTTCTCACCTTATGCTAAGTCTTGGTTGTTATTTTACACATTTGCATTAACAGCTATAGGCTTAGGGATAGGAAGTAAAAGAATTAGATTGAACCCCCAAAGTAAGCATTTCTATTAAAACATGTGTCGGGTATGGATAGTCCTTTAGTATAATTGTTGCAGCAATCTTGGCAAATATTTTATGTACAAATTAAATTTTGGGTAGGAGTCAACTTGCATGTATTATTACTCTGGTTTTTCACAGGGCAATTTTAAAATAATGTTCATTATTACTGGACTCCTGTTTTACCAAACTATTGATTTTAAGGCCGAACTATACTTTGTTTTTAGACGAGTCTACTGTACACTTGCGCTTGTAGAACTAACTTCATGCTGAATTTCTCTTCTCTATGGATTCATGTTTGTATATTTTGTATACTATTTATTGGCTTCATATGTTTATACTGACATGATTACATATATATGTGAAACTTTCTGTTTGGAATTTCATTTTGGGTGGCTCTATGATTTCCTATGTAGAATATATGAAGTGTCTAATAGGTATTGATGATGTAAATTGAAGTTATCATTTACAATAGTTATTACATAGGAATAAAGCATTGTATAGCACGCAGCTATATTACTTTTGATTAAGTTCTCTTCATGTAAAACAGGACTTACAGTTCTTTTACTGGTTAGTGGAAAACAATAATGGGTCTTTTCAGAAGAGCAATATAATAGTTATCTGCACACACATAACTATTACTAAATTATGCTAAAAATGAATCGTTTGGTTACATAAAAAATAAAATATTGGTCTATGGTTTTCTCTTCCTTCATGTATTTCAATATCATCCAGACTTGCCTTTGTCTAAATCTGTGATTCATATGCAATCCTTGAAGCCTTTCTACATATGGGGCCCTCAACTAGAACATCACAAACTTGTATGACAGTGTCTCATGGCTCCTCCTGTCTTCCATGTTAGGGAGTAGAGGAGTTGTGTAAAAATATAGGAATAAGTAACTAATAATGGTGTGCTATATCACCATTTCATCATCTACAGAAATGGTACATAAAATGAAGAAGTGGCCATGTCTAGTGCAGCCTAAATCATTATAGTTAATGAGAGTTGGGGAACACTTGACAGTATCACCACAGAAACTACAAGACATGTAATTGATTTTTTTCTAGTTTTAGATTTTCTCAAGTCGATTGAATTCTATTGATAAACAAAACACAAAAAATGTGCATGTACTAAAATGTAGACTGGACCCTATGTTAATAATAATGATGATGATGATGATACTTTATTAATATAGTCAGAAAAAAACAGACAATCCTTCAAAACCTTTAAAAACACACGCCTGCGGTATCAAGAATAGAGTCGGACAGTAAAATATGTAAAATAATAACATAAAATAAATAAAATAATATATGACAAAAACGGAGTAGAAAAGAATTGCATGACAAAACACAAAAATATAATGACATAATAATTCAACATATACAATACAAAATATGTAGGGTGCAAAATCAGTTCCCCAAAAAGAGGAATAGACAAAAATGAATCAGCACTACACCATGAGGGAAGACAACGTGTGGAAAAAAGTCCCTTCTTGTTAGGTCTGGCGGTTCTATACCCAATTGGATCCCTCACACTTCTGGGCATGCTCCAGCTCTCTGGCAGGTCACCCATCACCCCTTTGCTTGCCATGACAGGTGGAGCTGGTGCAGATGCTCGCTCTGTCCAGATATTGCGCTCTTCAAGATTTACTCCAGAATGGCTGGCTGGTGGGACACTGTCGCTCCCAATGATTATGCTTTTCAGGGCCCCGGGATGCTGGGTCCACTGGTGTTAGCTGTAGCCAGTGAATACAGGATACTGTGTCTGCTGAGTGAAACAGGTGGTAGAAGGTTTCCTCCACTTTCCACTCATCCCCTCCTCCTTTGCCTCATTGAATCAATGGTGGATTATTGAGTGTTGCCTCAATGATGTCATGTGATCTATGAGAGGCAAATTTAAACCTGCCATGTCCTCTGTGTTGTGCTGATTATTTCAGTTGTGTTTGGTGATGTACATGTTAGTTTATTATGTGCTTCTATGGTGGATTCTTTGCTCTGGCTTCGGGTCTTGGCTTTTTCTGTTTTCATTGCTTAGTTTTTGTGCACTGCTTCTGTTGGTTTACTGGTGCTGTTGCCTGTGTGCTCGGCTAACAGCCATAGCTCTGCTTACCACCTGGGAAGGGCTCTGCCAAAGCTCCACCTTTCCAGGACAGGTAGGCACTTGAAAAGTACCCCGGCCATTAAGGGTGTACAGTAGCGTTACAGCTAGTGCAGAGTGTGACCGCCATACTGCAATTGCTGGCTTGCAGCCCAGTCATTCCACTACTATCCTGCATTACACTACTCATTCCATCCTGCCACCTGTTTTCTTTTTTCTTTACATTTTTCTCCTATCTTTGGCAGCTATCCAGTGTCATTATTCAGTAATCTGGCTCCATTTTGATCATTCCTGTTTTGTATTATGGATTGTAAAATAGGCCAAATATACTGAATTCTACAGAATAACTACCAGAGACCACAGACATATTAGATGCATGCAAAGAGTGGTTTCTTAAAGCTATTGACATCTGATTAAGAGGCAATGGAACTTATCAAGGGGTGTAAGTGATAAATATGGAGCAAAAATGTGTTTATCAGAAAAGGTAGTTGCACCGATTTTCTTGATGTTTTAAACTACTTATCTGATATCAGGTTTTGGGCACATTATATTATACATAATATAAAAATAAGCACCCTGATTCCAATGTTACTTATGGGGGTACTTGCTGTAATTTTTTTAACATTCTATTTTATCTATTTTATTTTATCTATTAAATCACTATAGATTTAGTACATCTGCTGCCATACTGTTCACCATATTCATGATCTTTGTATATCTCTGTCCCCACAACATGCTTGGCAGCTTCCTGCCTATGCACAGTGTACACAGAAAGCTGTTAATTAGTGGTATGGGCGGGGTTATACAGAGCTCAGCACTCAGAGAATTGGTTGATCTGCTGCAGATAAAACAGATGGTTAGCAAAAACCTGATGATGGATCCTCTGTAAGGTGCGTTAGGTCCACAATCTTTATAGTATATTACCGCAGTGTTATTATATGCTGAAATTTATGTAAAAGGCCCCTGTGCTAACAGCAATGTATAGCTAAACAAGTATTTGCTTTGTTACTTCATTCACAAATTCAAATATCTCTATAGAAAGCTTTACATCTAGCTTCACAATGAAGAGGCTGCTTTGCATACTTTTAGTAGTGGCTTTACCAGTATTTGCAAAAAATGTTTATTTTTCCAGGAAGAGTGACACAGACATAAGAAGCTGGATATTTAGCTGATTTGTAAATGATAGTTTCTCCAGCCATGATTCATAGGAGATGGGCAGATGCCCTCACGTCACTCTTCAAACACCCACAAAACATGATTTATGCATGCAGGAACAAGATAGAAAGGAAATGTGGATCCATCAGATGTTTTAGTAATTTTGTCAGTTATCACCATAATCTACCACTGTACCATTTTTTTCAATTATTAACTACGGTAGGTATACACAACACCATCTATGAAACTAGGTCATGTCTTTGAGTGATTTCTTTAAAAAGGGTTTTGTCAAAGTAATGAGAATAACCTTGAACCATGTAACACTTGTGTCCAGCGTTATTTTCCAGCCTTGTTAATGTGATCAGTAGAATCGTCTTTCTGCCAGCAGTCTATCCATTTGTCATGCCATAGACTTAGGTGCGTCTGGAACAATGAGTGACAGTTGCACTCAGATCAATGGTGTCTGGCGCACAACACAAAACTACTAACAGGGGAACACAGGGGAACAAATACCTGCTCCTAAGGGATAGGGGAAAGGGAAATATCCTGCACTCACCTAAGTTTGCGCCCTGATCTCCCTATGGTACCTATACTATCTACCCATTGCCAGGCAGGATACCTAGTCCCTTGCTGGCCCTGATGTTAACCCTCAATAGGGAGATGGCCAGTGAGAGGACTAGTCCCAACAGCTGCACTGAAACCAACAAGAAGGTAAGGAAGACAGACAGGAGTAACATCAACACAACTTCATGGCTGCTTCTACTCTTCTAGGCAGCAGACGGCTTTGTAATGGTCAGCTCTCCAGAAACGCTGCTTTTATCCAGGCAGTTTGGTTAGGAATGAAGTTCAATCACCATCAATGGAATGCTGGATTATGTGACCATAAAAGGGAGATCAGAGTTGTCACAAAGTAGCCTTACCTGGAACTTTTCTAGCTGACATTAACTCTTGCACTGTCAAAGGAAAAAAACACATGTAATATAAAGTTTCACTAAAGGAATGAGACTAAGGTCTCAAACCAGTCAAAAGTCTCATAAGTAAGCGAGACCATTGTGACACCATTCATAGGAGTATATAAACATTAGAAATAGTTCATTCTTTCGGAAACCCAGCACTTAAATGTATAATCATGGGGTCTTTTAATGGCTAACTGAAAAGATGGTAAACATAGCAAGCTTTCGGGACACTATGGCCCCTTCGTCAGGCAGAAAATGACAAAAATTCTGAAGACATACATATATACATAAGCAAAAGAAAAACAAAAGGAAAAAAAAAAAAAAAACAAAAAACCCAATGTTATAAGCTGTGGTAAATACGACAGGTGACGTTAAGCAGAGTCAGGTTAGGGAGGGGTAAAGGAGCTGGGAAAAGAGAAACCAAATTTCTAAGATAAGCGGAACAAATTGTATCATTATATGGTTAGTGGCCTGTGGAAACCTAAAAATACTTAAGTGAGTTGTGGAGAGCAATAAATGAAGCAAGAGAGTTCACATAAGAAAAGTCAGAAGTTCATAGTCCTGAAAATGGAGTCTCTTGGAGATGTGATCTCCCCAAGTGTCCTTTCAACTTATATAAAAACGCATGAATCTGTGATGTCCCCAAATGTCCACTCATTTTATATAAAATCCCATGAATCCATGTGAAATATTTAATCCTGTTTTGAACGTGTCAAAGGTCGTTATCAGTTTATATTCCCAAATTCTTCCCTCTCTCAGTGAGTTGAAGTTGCTTTGTAAGATGAGCAGCCTCATGTCAGCTTCACTGTTGTGGTCAGGGTTAGAAAAATGTTTTGCTACAGGTGGATCCATACACTTTTCTTTTATTGAGTGGCAATGAGAATTCATTCTTGTCCTCAATTTTTGGCCGGTCTCACCTATGTACATGCCAGCTGTTGGACATTTGGAACATATGATTAAATATACCACATTACTTGTGGTGCAACTGAAGTTACCTGGGATCTTGTAGTCCTGATCTGTCCCAGGAATCTTTATCTTTTCTATTGTTATTATAGATGGACAGGTTTTGCACCTGTTACGGTTGCAGGGAAAGTTTCCTGTTGCTGTTGGAGAGGACAGGGAGCTTCTGACAATGATGTTTTTTAGATTCACCGGTTGTCTAAAGCACAAGAGTGGGAGATCCGGAAATATTGATTTTAGTCTGACATCTTTTTGTAGAAATGGTTGCAGTTTGTGACTATAAGAGAAACTCTGTTGTTTTCTTCTCTAGTTTTGTAATGTAGGAGATGATTTCTTGATATTCTTGTGGCTCTTGTAATCTGGTTTTCAATTGCTCTTGGATGGTAGCCCTGGTTCAAAAAGGTCTTTCTGAGGTCCTCAAGGTGGTTGTCTCTGTCTATAGCGTTGGAACATATCCGATTGTATCTGATGACCTGGCTGTACACAATAGAGTTTTTAATGTGTTTTGGATGAAAACACTCCCATCGAAGATATGTTGGTCGGTCAATTGGCTTCCGGTACAGGGATGCCTCTATTTCATTGTTCCGTAGCTTAATGATGGTGTCCAGAAAGTTGATTTCAGTGCAGGAGTGGTTGAGTGTTAAGTTGATGGTGGGATGAAACTTATACTTATTAAGTGTTCATGGAACGTCTTCAGCTGTCGTTCAGACTCTGTCCAGATGATTAAAATACTATCAATATAACAGTAGTAGGCCAGAGGCCTGATAGGACAAGAGGATAAAAAGTCATCTTCAAGCTTGGCCATGAAAATATTTGCATATTGTGGTGCCATTTTGCTTCCCATTGTTGTGCCAGTCTCTTGTAAATATATGTTTTTGTCAAATATGAAGTAGTTCTGCGTGAGGATGAATTTTATAAGCTTTACCACAGAGTCAGCATTAATCCCAGTTTTTCCTGGAAGATTTTGCAGGCATTTAATCCATTCTGGTGTGGGATATTGCTGTACAGAGATTCCACATCTATGGTGGCGAGGATGGTTCCTTCTGGTAGAGGACCTATTGCTGATAGTTTATTCAATAGGTCAGTTGTGTCCTGAATGTAGCTGGGTGTCTCTATTACCAGGGGTTTGAGAACACCCTCTACCCACCCAGAAATTTGTTCGGTGAGGGTGCCCACACATGAAATGATGGGTCTTCCTGGATTTTCTGGTTTGCGAATATTGGGAAGCATGTAGAATGCCTGTTCTTGGACTTTCTAGTATCAGGTTAGCAGCTCTTAAGGATATGTCAAGTAAGAAAGAAACCAGCCTGTTTAATTCTTTGTGATAGTCCTGTGTGAGGTCTGACTCCAATTTCTTGTAGTAGCTTGTGTCCGTCAGTTGTCTGTTTGCTTCCTTAAGGTAGTCAGATTTGTGTATCATGACTATTGCACCACCCTTGTCTGCAGGTTTAATAATGATTTCTTTGTTGGTTTTCATAGACTGTATGGCCCTTCTCTCCTGGGCATTGACATTGGATGGTTGACTCTTGTGTGTATGTAAAATGGTGGCTTTTACCAAATGTCTGAAAGTGTCTATATATATATAGCCAAATGGGAGTTGCGATTAGGATCAGGTGTCCAGTCTGACCTTTCCTTGGTTGTCAGGATCTTTCTTCCTTCGGCCCAATTGGTTTCAGAATCCTCATTGTCGCTGAAAAATTCCCTTAGGCGTAGTCTCCTGAAGTAATCCTCCATGTCGCTACACAGTTCAATTTTATCCAGAGCTTTAGTAGGACAAAATGAGATTTCCCTAGAAAACACAGCACGTACCACTCTGTTGGGTTTGTAATCCGAAAGGTTGATAACACAATTAGATGCTTTCTGGCAGGAGTAGTTGTCCAAGTTGTCAGGATTTGTCTTTGTTTTGTTTGCATTGAGTCCTGAATTGATGCCCAATCTATGTACTTTCTTTTCCTTGTTACGAATCATATGAGTTTGTAATTTATGGTAATATTGTTGTCAGGGGCGGGCTGGCCCAGGTGGCAGGGGGGCAGGTGCCCCCTGGGCTGGTGGTATAGTCCACCATTAGGGCCGCCCCCTGCAGAAACGGGCCGGCAGCGGGTGTTGCTTTGCGGCCGGCGCGCCGCCTTGCGGCTGGGACGGCACGGAGACTGCATGAGGCAAGGTTAGTGCTGACAGCCCGACAGCACCCCCCCCCCCCCCCGCTTCTCAAGGCAGCCCGATAGCACCCCCCCCCCCGCTTCTCAAGGCAGCCCGACAGCACCCCCCCCCCCCGCTTCTCAAGGCAGGGCTGGCTGTAGAAATGTGCCACCCGGGGTTAGAGGCTCCAGCCAGCCCCTGATTGTTGTAGATTCTGTTCCATGGCTTCTGTGTGTTCCTCCGTGTTCCCAATTCCCCTTGAATGTTACTTTTGATGCTGTAGAAGACATGCAAAAGGTGGTTCCTTAGCCTCCTGTGGCAAAGGTTTTGTGCATAATGAGTATTATAGGTATGCATAAGTGGATTTGTAATCCAGAGTCCTTTGGGAATCAGATTCTCCTTCTTGCATTTAGAAAGGAAAAATATGTCACTGTCCAGTTTTGCATGTTTTTTCAGAAGTGTCTTTGAATCCATAAAGATTCGGTACATTTCGGTATCTTCCATTTTAATAAGGTAAAAAATGTGTGTACCGTGTACGTGTGTACCGTCTTTAGAATTTGTGTCATTACCAGCCTGACAAAGGGGCCTTAGTGTCCCGAAAGCTTGCTATGTTTACCATCTATTCAGTTAGCCATTAAAAGGTATAAACCACTGAAGACTCTCAGATTTCAATATTTTTCTATCTACGAGCTAACACGGTACACACATTTTTTACCTAATCAGGTGGCTTAAGTCAAAGATAGTCAACTATATAGAAAAGTGGAACAAGCATAATTTTCCTGCACAGTGAAAAAAGAAATATACAGACATATACTAAGCCTCCTAAGTGAATGTTAAAGGACTCTTTTTTGGCAATCTTTGGGTCCATTGTGGTATGCATTGGAAGCATTTCACTCAGTGTTCTTATGTTTTTCATATGTGTACGAATATACACAAGCTTCAAACAATGCTGAGTGAATATTCTTTCAGAGATTGTACTGCATATTCAGTCACATTTAGAGCTCCAGAGTCCATTAAATCACTAAGGGTGGTTTCACACCTGCATTTTTTTGTCTTGCATTGATATCTGTCCAAATCCTGAGGCATCCTGATCAGGCATGTGTCCCTATACTTAACATGGGGCCACAGGGACATTCAGTCGGTATTAATATTTCGGCAGATCCATACCATTGCGTGGTTTTAACCTCTTCCCCGAACGCACAATATTGCGTTTTTGTGGCCTGAAAAAAAATCCTGATGCATGGAGATCTGGAAGGATGTGTCCGGAAATAGAATGGGTCCCAATGGTGTTTGGGTGTGGATCCATCCATCCTGATCCGCTTTTCCTCACTGAGCATGCCCAGAGTGTATTTCTGCACCTGACAATTCTGGTAAAAAAATCACTCACTCTCTCTTTCCGTCTCTCCCTTCTCTCTCCTCTCTCTTGCTCTCTCTTAAGTGCAATATATGGACTAGAGAAAATACTCCCAGGTCAAAATATTAACAAAAAATTTCAAACTTGAACAAATTTCCAGCAGTAAAAGAAGAGTTTAAAACATAACTTTTACTGGTGTAGAATTAAAAAAGGCTCAAAACATGCGTGTTATTAAAAAGTAGTCCATTGGCTTGTGTGTTTAAAACCTATGAATAAGGTTTTTGTTTTTTTTTACCTGATACGAATATGCCAATAGACCACTTTTTAGTCATCTGTATAATTGAACATTTTTGTTCCATGCTAGTAAAAGTGCTGGAAAATCATCCTTCTTTGGACTTTTTTGTAGCATATTAAGTAAGTGCTATATATGCAGCTCTCTTGTACACAAGATACGGTTCACCATACATGTGTATGCATTTATATTTCTTAGGAAACAGACAAGCAGCAAGGACAGAAAAAACACCACCAAGTTTTACGTGCCTTGCCATGAGGTTAAAAAGAAATGAAAATGTGGGTTCATCTTCCAGCCTTTCAATTATCATTTTCAGTTCTTAAAGCGCATTAATTTCCCTGGTAACCCTTCCTGTAACCTTTCCACGTACCAGGTCACCATTTGTAATTTACCGATCACCTGCACCTCCCCAATTTACAAAATGTCTGGCATGAAAGCTAAAGTGACCTTACTGCTCTCTGTGCCCTAATGTCAGAAGGTGCAAAAACCACTGAAGCATCAAATGCTTTAGTAATAGATTCAATGTTATTTCTAAAGATGCGGGAATAAGTATTTCTGTCCTGCACATAAATGTTAAATGTTCTGGCCCTCTGGGAAGATTTCTTTGCCGATTCTCAATGGTGCACTCGCTTCCTATGCCATGAATATGTTTAAGAAGCTTATCATGAAGCGATGATAACACAGATTCTCCTGCAAAACAACCTACGTGACACCGGGGAATTCATTTTAACGTGAAGTCAAATATACAATATTTATGCAATTGATACCTGTGTGGTTTTCTCTACAGCCTTGTATAAATGTTAATAAAGAAAATAAATAATAATATTGATTTTTATATTGGTAGCCTCATGAAATTAAAAAAAAAAAAACTGCATCTGAGCCAAAACTCAATGTGAACAGATCTGTAAGACTGCTCACACCACCATATATCTATACCACAGAAGAACAAACATATAGAAGTACACTGCTGTAAGAAAAATAATAATAAGCAAATGCATGTGAAAAAATACTAAAAACAGGGTACTTAGTTTATACGTTTTAATAAAAAACGTACGTAAGCCGTTCGCCACTTACAAGGCGCCCCTGTATCAGAACGGTCCTATCTAAATAATTAAAAACCTGATCTATGCATAAGTATACCTCTAGATGCAGGGTGAAGACAGGCACAGGTCTGATATGTTTATGCATAGATCATGTTTTTAATTATTTAGACTAGGACCGTTCTGATACAGGGGTGCCTTGGAAGTGGCGAACAGCTTACGTACGTTTTTTATTAAAACGTATAAACTAAGTACCCTGTTTTTAGTATTTTTTCACATGCACTTGCTTATTATTATTTTTCTTACAGCAGTGTACTTCTATATGTTTGTTTTTCTGTGGTATAGCCTCATGAAATTAGAAATATTTACCATTGTATATGCATTATTTGGGCACAATCTCTTTGCAGTTATTATTTTTTTTTTTTTTGTAAATCTGTGTTTATTAAATTTTTCATAAACAAGACATAAAAAACAAACAGTACAACCGTTCTGGAACGGTAAACTCAATACAAATGTTGGTCTAATTAGTCATTGTACAAAAGTTTACACATATATACCAATCAAAGGTCTCCATCGAGGACAAGACCAATATGTAATTCACAGAGTACCTCTACAATCTGGTACCCAAAAAAAGAAAAAAATTAAATACCTTTCCATAACAATGCTTATAGTACATAAGTAAAGGGAGCCTGTGTAAAAACACAGGGCACCCTCCTTATTCCCTTTCATAGACCACCCGGTTAAGAGGAGAAAACCGAAAGAGTTGAGAGAGTAAGAATAAGCATAAGGGAGGGGAAAGTCAGAGAGAGAAAAGAGACGAGAAACAGAAGAGGAGGAAGGGGGGTATGGAAACACCCGGGGGGCCAAGAGGCGACGCAGGCACCGACCCCACTACTAGGAGAAAATCCACAGGCTTCAGAAGAGGTAACCGATGGGCTCCCCCTGTTGCCAATGAATGTCGGGCATTACCCATTAAACCAATAGACGACACTTCCAACTGTATCCTGCATCCCGGAGGACATGGGCCTAAGAAAACAGGTCCCTGAAATTGGGAGAGTCCCTAAATAGGATCCATTCCATCCACGTTACGGTACATTTTTGAGTACCCGTATACTCAGCTGAGAGTTCTTCCATTCGACAAAGGCGTTCCATCTCAGTGAACCATTCTAGAATAGAGGGCTGGGTCGATTCCTTCCAATGGCGCGGAATAACGTTCCTGGCTGCGGCAAGCAAAAGCACAGGATATCTTTTTTGAGATTTTTAAGAGACCCAGGGATCAAGGAGAGCAGTGCCATTTCGGGGCCACTCGTCAACCGTTTGACGGTGACTAAGCCATAATTCCTCACTACCTTGTCCCAGAACTCTCTGATCGGGGGACAATCCCACCAAATGTGCAGTAAGGTGCCTATATCAGACCCACACCTCCAACACTGGTCAGAAAACCTGGATAAATCTTATGCAGTTTGTCTGGCGTATGGTACATCTCACAATCAATTTGTAACATTTTTCTCGAGATTCCCCATTGCTGGACAATTTGTGGGACAGTAGGAAGCATTCCTCCACTCTTCCTCAGATAACTCTCTACCCAATTCACGTTCCCACATAGACTGATAGTGAAATTTGGTACCTGTGTCTTCTTCTACCAGAGTTTTGTACAGAGCGAAATTCTACCCGGGGGTGCATGTTCACCTACGAAGAGGTTCTCCATAGGGAAGAGGGAGGATCTATGTAATCCCGACGGGCTCAAGGAGGCCAAAAGCGTCTGGAGTTGGAGAAACTCCCACCATTTTAACTTCACGTTGCACGACTGGCTGTGAAGTTCTGAGAACGAGGGGCCTGCCATTACTTATTATTTGGTAAAGTATGGGTGTCCATCTCAGCTGTCCAGATAAGTAGGGATTAGTTGTAAAACTCCTGGGGGAAATGACAGATTATGAAACAACGGTGTCAAAGGACTGGAGTCTCGATGTGCATTGGAAAGACCAGTGAAGTCCCGAGGCCCCCAACACTCCATTGTAAGAATGGAGAGACCCTCCAGGTCCTGAACCGCCCGCGTGAAATCCAGGGTAGATACCGCAATGGGGAATTCACTCCCCCTGCTCCACCTGAATCCATTTTTTGGTTTTACCGTTATAACACAAGTCCAATAGTCCTGACCAATAGGGCGGCTCGGCAATATTTACTAAAGTCTGGGAGGCACCCCCCCTCGTGCGAGAGGCAGATAAGATTTTTAAGCTGGTCCTCGGTTTGGTTCTCCTCAAAATAAATTCCGATACAAGAGAGTTTAAATTCTTAAAAAAGGATCTCTTAGGCCAAATTGGAACCGCTTGGAAGATATATAATAGACGGGGTAAGATGTCCATCTTAATTACTTGTATCCTTCCAAACCAGGATAAACACAATGGGCGGTATCTGGCCAAGAGAGCCCGTACTCCCTCAAAGACCACCTTGTAGTTCAACTCAAATAGTCTCTTTAAGTCGGAAGGGAGATTCACTCCTAAATAAGTAATCTGGTCATTATTCCATCTGAAGGGGAAATTATCTTTCAAGGAGGATACCACAGCGCCAGGAATACTTTGTTCAATGCTTCGGTCTTGGTATAGTTAACTTTAAAGTTGCTTAGCGCCCCAAACGCCTCGAACTCCAACAATATAGCCGGGCTTGTCACATAAAGAAGGACGTCATCTGCAAACATGGCTACCTTATGTGGCTCCTTACCCACACGTAAATCCTGGAATACTATTGTTTTTCCTTATAGCATTAGCCAGATGTTCAATGACTAGCACATAGATTAGAGGCGACAGAGGACAGCCTTGCCGAGTCCCGTTACGGATTTTAAATGGATCGGAGAGTACCCCGTTGAACGGATGAGAAGGATCGGAATAAAGCGCCATGATCTTGTTTAAGTACTTGGACCCAGACCGATATGTTCCAGGGCTTCTCTTATAAAAGTCCAGTGGACTCGGTCAAAGGCCTTTTTTGCGTCAACTGACACAAAATAGAGGGGACTTCCATACCATCGCCTTTTCTATGATGAGCAAGGATCTGATGATATTGTCCCTCGCCTCTGGGCCCTTGACAAAGCCCACCTGGTCTAGATTGATAATACCAGGTAAAACCTTGGACAAAGGTCTGCCAAAATTTTTGCGAATAATTTGACGTCTACGTTAAGTAGAGAAATAGATCTTTAATTCGCAGCATTAGAAGGGTCCTTGTTGGGTTTAGGTATGATAAAGATATGGGCTTCTAGGGATTGAGGGGCAAAACTCTCTCCCGAAGCCACAGAGTTGAAAGTCTGAAGCATCTGAGACACCAGGTTAGACCGAAGCGTCTTATAAAAAACGGGGTGAACCTATCGGGTCCCGAACTCTTTGACCCACCGTGTTCTTAATGGCCTCCTCAAGTTCCTGGCCCATGATATCCTCTTCCAAACTGTCTATATCGGATGCTTTCAAGGCCGCTATTCGCGTCTTCGCGATATAATCATGGATTTTCGCTTTCAGGTTTATCAGGTCCATGTCAGTATATTTACCTTTTATATTCTAAAGATTTTCATAGTAACCATTAAACACCCCCAAAATGTCTGAGTTGTTATACACCTTCTGACCGTTAGCAGATTTAATAAACGGGACATACGTGGGACCGGCTCTGGGATGGAGAAGATGCGCCAACGGTCTTCCACAAGTGTTGGCTCTTTTATAGAAGAAAGCCGACATATGTTCCTTGGCCCTCGCATATTTCCGGTCTAAGAGGGTTTTGAGTTCCAGTCGTTTTAGCATCAATTCTACATGAATCGGATCTAGAGATGGGGTTATGGTGGACTTTTTGTGTATACCTTCCAACCGTTGGATCTGAGACAATAGATTAGATACGAGTTCATTATTATTCTTTTTCAGGCGCGCGCCATGTTTTATTAGGGTACCGCGTAGAATACATTTCAATGCCTACCATTTCATGGGCTGGGGAGTGGGGTCGTGTTTGTGGATTGAATCAAATGAGGACAGATTGTCTTGTAACTCTGCCAGACAAATCTCATCTTTAAGTAAATTGCTGTCAAGTTTCCATGACCAAGGTCTCTGGAAGAGACCCGGATCTGGACCGTGAGGTAAATGGGGCTATGGTCGGATAAAACTATGTTTCCAATGGAAGCCTCCGGATTCCAGGATAACACTCCATGGCTCGCCAAGAAGAGGTCTATCCTACTGTAGGATCGGTGGACAGGGAGAAGAAGGTATAGTCTTTACCTTGTGGATTCAAAATACGCCAAACATCGACCAGCTGGAGGGTGTGTAAATATTTCTTTAAGGAATTAAATTTCTTTAGTGGGATTGACCCCCTCCCAGTTGAGGAATTGATCCTGGGATCTAAAGTGAAATTAAAATCTCCCCCAATAAGTATCTTACCCTCAGCGAACTGAGCTAATCTTTGGAGGATAGCTCTGCATACTCTCGGTTGTTCCCTGTTGGGTAGATACCAATTGACCAGTGTAACCACTGATTCCACTATTTTCAGTTTCAGGAAGATGTAACGTCCCCCCTTGTCACAAATGGAATCTAACACGGTATGCGCCAGCCCCCTATGAATGGCCACAGATACACCCTTTGACCTGGATTCCAGGTTGGAGCTGTGCGTCCAGGAAGCATAGTATCTATCGTGGATGTCCGGGATGTGGTTAGTCTTAAAGTGCGTCTCTTGGAGAAAAACAATTTGAACTTTTTGTTTATGCATATCGGTTAGTATATGGGATCGCTTTTGCGGTGTATTGAAACCCCGCACATTTAAACAGCTGATTTTCAGGGACGCCATTGCGGGCGAAAAAATTGGTCGGTCCGGCTGCCGCAGGCTCCCTAACCCCCAGGTATGAGAATGGGGGGGAGAAGAAGAATAGTAGGAAAGTGGGGAAGAGAGGACGTTAGGTAAAGAGGGCATAAAGAAAGAGAGGAACCGAGTGGTCCAGAAGTTAGGTGGGGTAGTTCGTTTTCAAAAAGCCACCTCCACAGCAGAGGGTGGATGCAATTATTTTTTTTAACATTAGGCATGCAGATTATATTTGGCTGAACCCATGTTTTAATGTGTAAGGAAACAGCCAGGACAGCCACTCAACAGCACATATTGAAGAAAAGAAGTTGATTTTTATAGGTTTTTTGCACATCTAATGCAGGGCTGTGTTTTGGTTCATTTGCGTTTCTATGTGTTTTTTACCGCTAAAAATGCATCAAAACGCATGCATTTTTGGCCCCATTGATTTTAATGGAAACGCATGTAAAAACGCATGCAAAAACGCATGTATGTTTTTAAAAACGCAAAATGCATGCGTTTTTGCAAACGCAGACCAAAACGTCAAAAGCAATAATTCTTTGTATCGTGTGTTAGTGTTTGTCACAAAATAACATGAAGAACAGAAGAAGGAGAAAAGAACTGTCTGAGCACTTTAGAAGAAAAATGTTTTGAAAAATATCCACAATCTCAACATTACAAATCCATCTCCAGAGATCTTGATGTTCCTTTGTCCAAGGTTCACTTCATAATGAAGACATTTACAACCCATGGCACTGTAGCTAATCCTCCTTTGTGTGGATGGCAGAGAAAAATTGATGAAAGGTTGCAGCCAGGATAAGAAAAATAATAATTTGACAACTACATGCATGAATCAGCACATGGTCCAGGAACATGTGTTACTCTTGCAAAGTTACAGTGCTAAAACAGAGCGAAGCAGGCCTCACTCTACATCAAGCCCATCAGCTGATTCTTACTCCTCCATCACTGTGGCAAGTGTTGTCACACAGATCTCTGGCCACAGAACAACCACTTGTTTATCTGGTACAGTCGGGGTAAGTAAGAGCCTGCCATTTGTTGCAAAAGTACAATCGCCTGCTGATTTTGACCAATCTTAGACAACGAGCACACTATGTCTCTGTTTCTTTGTCAATTCATAATAACATCTCCGTCTGCACATCCCTCAGAGTCCAGCAGTTTGTTGTATACACCCTACTCCCCCCTCTCAGCACAACTGCTGGCCCTTAGTCCCGCAGTTGTGGACGCATTAAAGATTATTTTCTCCTACACATACCAAAGGTAAGATTTTGAACTTCACCATCTCCAATTTGTTGGCCAAGGAAATGCTGCCTGTCCACCTGGTCAATACAGATGGTTTCCAAAAATTGATGGCCATCGCAGTCACCCAGTTGCTGATATTCCTCTAAGAATGCTGTGCCTGCTTACACCAACATGTCGCAGACAACATCACACATTCCTTGAGAAACTCTGTGTGTAACAGGGTGCATATAAACACTGTTACCTGGACAAGAAAACAGGGTCAAGAGTGTTATATCTTACTGACTGGGCACTGGGTGACTCGGGTGGCTGTGGAGCCAGGTGATGAAGGGGCTGCTCCACATGTCTTGACAAACCTCTGTATCTACTGCTTCATCTACTTATTCTGCCTCCTCCACTTCCTCTAGGCCTCCAACTGCATCCTCAAACTCTCTCTTAATGTTGCAACAGTCCAGAGAGAAGCCCCACCTGGTGCTGCGCTGCTAGGACTCACTGTCATTATTATTATTATTATTTTATTTATAGCGCCATTAGGTTCCATTGCGTTTTACATGTGTAAGGGCAGACAAGGACAAGAACGTAAAATGATGACAATCAATTCATACAGGCACAGTAGGGCAGAGGACCCTGTCCACGAGGGCTGGCAGTCTATAAGTGATGGGTGGTGAGACAGTAGGAGGGGAGAGGTGAGGGTAAGATCGTATGGCAGAATAGGTCTCGGTGTGGGTTTTAGGCTTGATGGAAGAGGTGGGTTTGCTGTTTTTTCTTGAAAGTTCCCAGGGTAGGGGAGTGCCTGATGTGGTGGGAGAACGAGTTCCAGAGTATGGCGGATGCACGAGAGAAATCTTGGATGTGGTTATGGAAGGAGGAGATGCGAGGGGAGAAGAGAAGGAGTTCTTGAGAGGAGCGCAGATTGCGTGAGGGTAGGTATCAAGAGACCAGGTCAGAGATGTATGGAGGGGGCAGGTTGTGTATGGCCTTGTATGCCATGGTTAGCGTTTTGAACTGGGATCTCTGGAAAGAAGGGAGCCAGTGAAGGGCTTGGAAGAGGGGGGGACAGGAGAGTAGCAGGGAGACAGGTAGTCATCAGGTAGTGTTGAAATTAAAATGCCTTGGAGATGTCAGTCACACAGCTGTAGAGTTGTGGACAGCTACGCAGGCCGTGTTTGACCAATGGCTGTCTCCAGTGAACCTGGAGCCAGGGATGGCTGTGTGTGATAATGGTGCAAACCTGATGGCAGACCTGCAATGAGTCAAACTTAGACACGTACCTTGCAAGGTTCATGTCCTCAACTTGATTGTACAGCAATTCCTACGCCACTATTCTGGCTTGGATGCACTGTTGCAATAGGCACGGTCACGGTGTGCTCAATTCTGCTGTTGGTAGCCTGCAGCTCATCGACTAGCATCACTACAGAAGTGTTTTGGACAACCGGTTGATATGCAGTGTGCTGACATAGTGAAAATCCATTCTGCACATGTTGCAATGACTGTGGCAGCAGCGACGAGCCCTAGTGCAGTATGTCATGTAGACTGAGTCAAAGACAGTCAAAGGTGATGCAAATGACACTTGCAGAGTGGGCACAGAGCAAGGACCTCTGCTTCCTTCTGCACAGTTTCAACATGGCTACTAAGATGGTTCCCCATGCCAATACCATCATTAACATCACTATTCCGGATATCTACATGCTGGAGCAAACTTTCAAAAGTCTGCAGGATGAAGTGGTGGTCCCAGAGGAAGAGGAGGATGCAGAAGGGATATCAATATATCTAAGGGCCATACTCTCAGCCAGGTTGCATGGGAGGGTAGAGTAGAGCGACTCAGGGGGCTCATGGTACCAGACAAACTGTTAGTGAAGGTGCAGGAGCTGAGGAAGAAATGGAGGAGGATGAGAATGAAGATGTGATGGGCACAGAACAGACAGGAGATGAAGAAATGTTTCCCCTTTCTGTTGTTCAAGGTTGGTGGGGGAAGACAGAGGAAGGAAGCTCAATTGTTACCCCGCCACCAACACAGCAAGGGCTTGGGCCTCATGGATGCATCAGACACATGAGGCCTTCTTGCTGCAACATGATGCCTGTGCTATTAGGATTCAAATTAGCGCTGACTACTCAGTTGCGACACTTTTAGATCTATGGTACAAGAGTAAATTTAGCCAAATACTTTCCTGCTTTGGACAACGACATGCACATGCTGGAGAATCAAAAAACACTTGTAGTAATCTTAGGACTGTTTTTCTCCAAGACAGCAGTGAGGCACATGGTATGTTTTGCAGATCTACACTTCCAACACAAGGAATGTTGAGTGAGCACAGAAACATTAGCAACAGCAGTTAAACTGTACGAAGCAATTTCGGGGAGTTGTTTGACCAATTTTTTAAACCAGCCCATCCACCAGCGGAACAAGATTGACACATAGTGAATGACTGGAGAGGATGGTGAAGGAATTTCTCGAGCTCAATATTCATGCCATCAGGTTTATCTGGAATGAAACAAATGGAAGAGTAGTCTGAGCTCGTTAGTTATGCCTTGGAGGTTTTGTCATGCTCGGCAGCCAGCATTCTCTTAGAATGTGTGTTCTTTGCTGCTGGTCGCTCTCTTAAAAGATAAGCTGTCCCCTTAAAGTGTAGACAGTGTAACTTTCATTAAGATGAACAAGTCATGGATCTCCAAAGACTATTCCACCCCAGGTGCAGACTGGGCAGACTAGACGATGGTGTACTTTTTACATTAAAATTTTAATTCTGGGTCAATTGATGCCACTTTTGAGGTGTCTGGCCCTAATTTTTTGAAATGTGGAGACTCTTCTTGGGGTCTCTTTGTTGTGTGTTTCCAGAATTTTGCAGGTTTTTCTGAGCACGATGCCTAAACCTGTCCCTCATCCCCCTGTTCTTAATCAATGTTTGACCGTCAAATGTTAATCCATGCCCTCTTCCAGACCCTGTCCCATGCATGCAGGCTGTGCCATTACACAATTTTTATTCTGGGTCAATTGATGCAACTGTTGTGGTGTCTGGCTCTAATTTTTTGAAATGTGGAGTCTCTTTTTGGGGTTTCTTTGCTTTGTGTTTCCTGAATCTAGCAGACCTCTCTGAGCATGATGCCTACACTTGTCACTCATTCCTCTGTTCTTGATCAGTGTTGAAGCTTGAAATGCTGAGGCAGGCATCCAGAGTGCGCCATGATAAAAATTTGAACTTAGGGGAATAGATGAAACTTTTACTTGTGTCTACCCCTAAGTTAAGCTGTTTTTGCAGCTTTTGGGCCTCCCTGAAGGTGTCTTCTGTGCCTTTGGTTTTGCATCCCATTGAATCTAATGGGGCTCGAAGGTCCGGTGAACTGTTTCTGAACTATTCAGCAAACATACTGAGATCTGGCAAACTGAAACGAACTTGAACTTCAAAAGGTTCGCTCATCTCTACATAAGTCGTGCGTGGGTCTCTGATTTAGGAAAATTAGATTATGAGCCCCAGTAGAAGCAGGGACTGATGTGAATAAACATACAACACCAGGGAAAATGATGATGTCTCCTGTGCTCACCATCTCTTTTTCTGAGCAATTTACTTTGCATGACTTGGTCGAGGAATGTGCTGCATTCCCTGCTCAGGAAAATGGTTGCCACTGTACAGGTCCATTCAACCATTAGCTTGGTCAAGTTGAATTTGCTACAACATTGCTAAAAAATAAAATTTAAATTTGTGCCCTATGGTCCAGAAAATATTGTAAGCTCTAGTAGATATGAATTTTCATCAATGGGGAGAATTTTTTTTATAAGCATGAGAACACATGATAAGTGAGATAGAAATAAACTGTTCAGCTACAAGGTTTAAGACTATGAGAAAATACAATAAAACACGCAACAATAATAACTTATTATTTTAAAAAGCCATTTATTAGTGTTATAGAGACAGACATTTTATTATCCCTAAGTGCAGCAATTATTACCTGCATCCAGATCTGCAGGACTTACTTTTAGGACGTCTTGATTTGGAATCAGGACAGAAAATTAGCCAGAGAGCATTTAAAGATAGCAATATAATTTGTGTAGTCACACAAACTGAGAGATAGGGATAGCAAACCTTATTTACAAGCATCAGCCGCACATCATATATGTAATAACCACAGTTTTTATATAAACTTGCTAAAAGGTTTGGGGATTAAAGGTAAACAGCATCATGAACAAGCTGAAACATGCACAGCAATTACAACGCAACCATTATTTTTATGATTCTGAGAAAATTGTATTCTCAAGGTCGTCATAAACCACAGCACCCACCATAATGTTAAAAACAGTCAATGTATTCTGGTTTAGGGTTATGGCAGAAAATTAACAGAAGAAAAAGCTCTGTTCTCATTCTCTGCAAGTTGCTCAGGTAAGATGATTGTGTCTCCCTCTCTGCATATAGAAAATATAAATTTCCCC
This sequence comes from Allobates femoralis, assembly GCA_033576535.1. NCBI lineage: Eukaryota > Metazoa > Chordata > Amphibia > Anura > Aromobatidae > Allobates > Allobates femoralis. Next base: position 249,898,255 of record JARQOC010000003.1, read on the forward strand.
CTTATACACATGAGGTACAATATATAGCCAGTGGCGTAACTAGAGTTCTATGGGTGCTTATGCAAAATTTGTATCTGGATCCACTACATGTTGGTCAGATGTTTGGCCCCTTGTATTTTTCTTTGTCCTATACAGACATATGAGTTGCCCCCCTCCCCCTTCATTATGCAGTAAAGTCCCCCATCCCATACTAATGTCCCTCATTCTGTGCCGCTTTCTAGTAAATATGTCCCCCATGCTAGTAAGAATAACCCTAATCCTGGTATATACACTACATCCCCATTCTGGTAAATATGCCCCCCATCCTGGTAAGTATGTCCTCATCCTGGGCCCATTCTGGTATTCAAGGTCCCCATCCTAGTAGATACACTGATGAGCAGGTATATTACTACCTGGTTCATCTTTTCACACTACCCATTGCCTGGGGATGGTATGGCGTCATCCTGATTTTCTTGCAGCCGTACAGTTAACAAAACTCCTGGAACACTTATGCTTCAAAGGCTGGGACTTGGTCAGTAAGCACTCGTTCAGGATAACCGTGTGGTTGACAAAAGTGCTGTTGAAACGCTCTGGTTGCTGTCTTAGCTGTTTGGTCCTTCACTGGCACGACTATCAGGAACCTGGAGTAATGGTCCACTATGGGGAGGGCGTAGACATAGCCCGACTGACTCGGGGTTAACTTCATATGGTCACGGCTACCAGTTCAAGTGGTTGGCTGGTAACTATAGGCTGTAGGGGAGCCCTCTGGCTTTCACGGTCTTTCCTCCTTAGGTTGCATGGTTCACACTCGCGACAACATCTCGCAATCGCTTTCCTCATGCCAACCCAGTAAAACCATTCACCATGTACTGGGTGATACCGATGTGTTGGACCACAGCCTATTGTCTCTGCTCACTACAATATAGCAGAGCTGAGAAGCTTCTCTGGACATCGTGTTGTGGATTACTGTGGGAGCTGGTTATGTTTAGAGTTAATAAATGGGCAAAAGAGGGAGTCTGTGTTTAATTGCAAAGTAAGGATTTTTCTTTGTGTGTTTTATTTTTTAATAAAAGGATTTTTCTGTATGTGTTTTTTACCGATTTCCTATTGATTATGTATGGGTCTCACAGAGGCCTGAATATTTTAAATCCAGGGTTTAATGACAACTGTCAATTCACAGCTGTCATTAACTTCTTCTATTACCCCAATTGCTATTGCAACAGGGCACCAGGAAGAGCCAGGTAAAGCACCCAGAATTGGCGCTTCTAATGAATGTGGCAAATCTGTGGCATCTGTGGGCTGCAATTCTTACCCTGGGGAATGGGTAATAACTATGCACCCCAATTCCTATCCCCAGCCAAGTCAACTACTTTATTTTGGCTGCAATGAAAATTGGAGGGACCCCACACCAATTTTTTGCAATTGTTTATTTACTTTTACACTGCACTTTAGGACACAGTCAGTTACTGTTTAAAACATCCACTCACAGATGCTGGCAGAGAGGGTGGACAGGGCAAAGTCTATCTTTAAAGAACCAGTGGGGGGGAGAAGCAGACAATATGTATGCGGTAATGACCTGGCCTGGAAGCAGGGTGACAGCGGCACATAAGTTTGGTAAGTATAATCGTCTAGGAAGCTAAATGCTTTGCCAAAACAGCAGAGCTCAACTGTAAAAGCTGTTTTGGCAGTTTTTGATTCCCCCAGAAGGTGTTTTCTAGGCCTTTGATTTTGCCTACCATTGAATTCCATTGAGAATCTGGATGAGAAAAAAGCTGAACACGAACGCTCATCTGCTCAGACTTATTTTATTAATATTGGTCAGAGAGATTTTCTCACATTGCATATGTCCGATCTAAAACCCATGTGTCTGAGCCCCTACTCTTGCCCTCTTTTTGTTGTGAAACTTTCACACCCCAAAATAGCCACAGACTCGTTTCTTAAATTATAGCTACAGATGTAATAGAGCTGACTATATTAATGTAACAGAATTGATTTTTACACTTACGTCATGCATGACTTGTAGTGATATTACAATGAGTAATCAGCTTTTTTTTTGTACAGGGCTGTATGTAAATATCCTGTGTTATCATTTCTGCTACATCTGGGCATCATTTGCTGTTAATGATTGATCCAAAAAACATCCACTACTATCTACAGGTAATAAAGTTCACGTTGAAAAAGTATAAATTTGTAGTCAAGTAAAATAAAAAGTGACAGTTTAACACAAATGGCCACCTTTTCTGATTGGAGAATGCCCCAATATCTTTAATCATAATATTTACCTTAATGATTGCATTGACTTTTATATTCAATCTAACATTTATGCATATGCAATATACATATTTTGGTTGTTGTTAATTTTGTTTTTAAAATTATGTTTACCACCTACTTTTGCTTTCCAAAAATAGCAAGAACCCCAAAGACTCAATTCTAAGTGAAATCCATTACTACCGTATATACTCGCGTATAAGCCGAGTTTTTCAGCCCACAAATTGGGCTGAAAAGTTACCCCCTCGGCTTATACGCGAGTCACTATACGGGCGCCCCCCCCCAGAGGTATACAGGCCCCCCATCAGTATACAGGCCCCCCCCAGGCTCGGGAAACCTGTAAAGGAAGATGATTATACTTATCGCTGTCCGGCTGCCGTCCCCGCTCTGCATCGCGCTCCTCCATCTGCATCGCGCTCCTCCATCTTCCGGGTTCCTGTCGGCGCCGAGAATGACGTCATTGTCGGCGCAGAACACAGGAAGTCGGAAGCCGGAAGATGGAGGAGCGCGATGCAGATGGAGGAGCGCGATGCAGAGCGGGGACGGCAGCCGGACAGCGATAAGTATAATCATCTTCCTTTACAGGTTTCCCGAGCCTGGGGGGGGCCTGTATACCTCGGGCTGCTGCTGTATATACCCTGGGGGGGCCTGTATACCTCGGGCTGCTGCTGTATATACCCTGGGGGGCCTGTATACCTCGGGCTGCTGCTGTATATACCCTGGGGGGGCCTGTATACCTCGGGCTGCTGCTGTATATACCCTGGGGGGGCCTGTATACCTCGGGCTGCTGCTGTATATACCCTGGGGGGGCCTGTATACCTCGGGCTGCTGCTGTATATAGCCTGGGGGGGCCTGTATACCTCGGGCTGCTGCTGTATATAGCCTGGGGGGGCCTGTATACCTCGGGCTGCTGCTGTATATAGCCTGGGGGGGCCTGTATACCTCGGGCTGCTGCTGTATATACCATGGGGCTGCTGCTGTATATACCATGGGGCTGCTGCTGTATATACCATGGGGCTGTTGCTGTATATACCATGGGGCTGTTGCTGTATATACCATGGGGCTGCTGCTGTATATACCATGGGGCTGCTGCTGTATATACCATGGGGCTGCTGCTGTATATACCATGGGGCTGCTGCAGTATATACCATGGGGCTGTTGCTGTATATACCATGGGGCTGTTGCTGTATATACCATGGGGCTGCTGCTGTATATACCATGGGGCTGCTGCTGTATATACCATGGGGCTGTTGCTGTAGATACCATGGGGCTGCTGCTGTATATACCATGGGGCTGCTGCTGTATATACCCTGGGGCTGCTGCTGTATATAACCTGGGGGGCCTGTATACCTCGGCTGCTGCTGTATATAGCCTGGGGGGGCCTGTATACCTCGGGCTGCTGCTGTATATAGCCTGGGGAGGGCCTGTATACCTCGGGCTGCTGCTGTATATACCATGGGGCTGCTGCTGTATATTCCATGGGGCTGCTGCTGTATATACCATGGGGCTGCTGCTGTATATACCATGGGGCTGTTGCTGTATATACCATGGGGCTGTTGCTGTATATACCATGGGGCTGCTGCTGTATATACCATGGGGCTGTTGCTGTATATACCATGGGGCTGCTGCTGTATATACCCCTGGGGCTGCTGCTGCTGTATATAACCCTGGGAAGGCTGCTGTAACACTGCTGGGGCCTGTATATACTACTGGGGAGGCTGCTGTATACCACACTGTTGGGGGCTGTATACTACCACTGGGGAGGCCTGTATACCATCGGGGGGGCCTGTATACCACACTGCTGGGGGCTGTATACCTGTGCTGGGGTCCACCCTCGGCTTATACACGAGTCAATAGTTTTTCCCAGATTTTGGGGGCAAAAGTAGGGGGGTCGGCTTATACACGGGTCGGCTTATACACGAGTATATACGGTAATTGCTAAAAAGGTCTTCACCAACTTTTAGACTGAGTGCCCACCATGATCAGGAATTGCAGCATTTAGGACAGAGCGTTTTTTTGTTGTGTCCAAAACGCTGTGTAAACTGACATGTAGTGTGGTTTCCCGAGTCGAAGCATGTCAATTTATTCTGGCGGAGATACTAATGTTGTCTGTGGTATGCACCCAGAATTCTGATTGTGTGCACTGACTGTGCATTCTCCCGTGGAGTCTCTGCAAGAGAAAACATCTGTCAGAGTATCCTGTTAATGGGCACTTACCCTAAAAGTTAGTATGCACTTGAACTGTTAAAAATAAAATTGTGTACTCACCACTAAGGATGAATGAGTAGTGAAATACTCGGCTTAGGGAGATTCGTAGCAAGTAGTTTTAAATACTCGAGTATTCATACCGGATAGCGAGTCCAATGTTAGTCAATTAGTGATGGGCTCTGTCCACACACAGCAGCCATAACTGGGAGGGCGGACTTTTTTGAGTTTTTACTGCATACAACACCTTGCTGTGCCCCCCCAGTGAGAGTCTTCCATTCAAGCGGCTCTCACTGGGGCGCCGACTCCCATTTTGTACTGAAGAGAGCTGACAATTTGTGTCAGATTTCTCATGATTGACACATCACTCAAGAGCACCAGCGTTACTCTCTGAGTAACGAGTATTGAGAATACTGTACTATCCGTCCAAGAAACAAATAGTAATGAGTATATTCGCTCATCAATACTTACCACCCTGGATATTGCAGTTTGTCTACTATGGCCCCACTCGGTCTCCTGGCATAAATATTATCATGATGGCTGCCAGCATAGAGGAAACAATGGTGATTCAGAAGTTGAGATCAGTTTTTTTAAATTCACCTCTATTAGTGCATTCAGCCTAACTTTCAAAGGAACGGAAACCCTTTTGAGATCAGAACCCAAGAAAAAAATGTAAAACATCATATTGTAGTGAACTTCATGTTATTTATTATGTAAAAAATGATTCATCAAGAAAGATATGCTTTTTATTCTAGTATTTTTTCATCTGCTTTCTTACAAGACCAAAATACCAGAAAAAAACTCCCAGGCATATTTTTGAGGTTTTGCCAGTGGTTTTTATCTGAAAAGCTCTAGCCTTTTCTTAATTTTGATTAGAGTTAAAAAGAAGATTAATAAGTAGCAAAAGAAGGAACATAAGTTCAAAAAAACTCACCAAAAGCAGCTATTTGGTTTCTAACCTAACGCACCTAGCAGGTTGCAGTGGACCTCAGTAATATAGGAAAAAGGTAACGCAGGTGCAAAATACCAAAAGTTCCAATCACTCTCAACCTCCATATCTTGGAGGGGGTAAATTCTGGTATTTTATAAGCACACAGAATACGGTTCCCATAGGGTGCCTGTCACACACATGCGGTGCAAAGAGTGTGCCCAGTCTATTACTTATGCCCTTACTATTAAAGTGCCATCACACGAGGCGACAGCGCTGGAGATGTCGGCAGCGACTGGAGGGTGCGTGCATGTTTTTGGTGCCCCGCCAGCGTCGTCGTCCCCCATTTACATGGGGCGACACCTCCAGCGCCGAGCCGGCGATCTGACAGGCGGCATCGTCGCTGGGGTGTGTCAGAACCCCAGCGGCGATGCAGTACAATGGGAGCCTATGGCTCCCATCACCTGTCAGGTCGCCGGCGGCCGTTTACATGGGGCGATGTGTGCACATCGCCCCAGATCGGCCGCCTGGTTTTAGAGCACTGCTGAAACCAGGCGACTAGTAAATGGCATCGCCCTTGCTCATTCACCTTAGGCAATGCAGGGGCGATGTAGCCGCTGATAGGCCACGCCCCTGCATCGCCTAGTAACTCGGCGGTACCGTCACCTCGTGTGACGGTATCTTTAATTCTAGACGGGCTTTTTTGCACTATATTCTTGTACCACAACAAGGCAGACACCCTATATGGCCCAGCTGCACCCTGTAAAAGAGAAAAAGTTCATGTATGTACCATGCGTTAATGGGTGCGTTAAAATATGCGTTAACGCATGGTACATACATGTACCATGCGTTAACACATTAATTAATTTAGGCAACATAAATACACAAATGCATGTGAATGCAAGGACAAAAAACGGATGCAAGCTCCCAAGTGTGACCCTAGCCTAAATGAGGCCCACTGCATCCTGCTGCATGCATTTGGTTAGAGACCATATAGCTGCTCTTGGTGAGTTTTTTTTTTAAAAGAACATACAGAAAAATAGCAATACAAAACATACCACAAAAATGCTGGGAAATTGCTTAAAAAATATATAATAATACAAAAAAATACACAATAATACACAATACCATCAAGTATGCTTTTAAATAATACCATGAAAAATGCTGGAAATGCATGATTTTCACACAAGAATTTTAAAATGTTTATAGCAGGTTTTTACTTTGCTGAGATGGGAAAAATAGGAGAAATTGCAGAATATCTCTGCACATAAACCTACTTGTCCTGTGTAAACTCACCTTTACTCCCAAGATTTAGAGCGTCAAAGCACGTGCCAAACATTACTACAACGATCTTTGATTTTTCTAGATTATAAATGTCTGATAAAAAACTGGTCAGGTTTCATTTGCATAAGTAAGTTCACACAGGGCACAGAGGAATGTCTGTAAGTGGATTTCATTACAAAAGTTCAGCTTACCAGGACTACAAGTAATCCCACGACAAACAATGTATATTGCTTCAAGTTCTTCTCTAATAAAAATATTTTAGTAACACAAGAATCCAAGAAGACAGGAAATGAAAAAGTAGCTTTGATGCATCTTCCATTTTTCTGTACAAGGACAAAATTAGTTTGAAAGGCAAAAAAAATGAAATTCATCTTATTTTAGCTAAATAATCTAAATCCATTTCTGATTTAGGGCGGTAAAACAAATATTAGATATGAAGAGATAAATGATCCATCCCTGGCATACTGGTACAATTCATTAAGTCTGGCAGTACATGGTGCTTGGATTCATAAACATCCTTTAGATACGTCAAGATGTGGTTATAAAAATACTCTTTTAACATTAAGCAATTTACATCTTAGTTCAATAAATATAGTTCACATTTTGTATTTATTGTAGATTTGTAAAAAATGTTGCAGGAAAATATACATACAACATAATGGAAATAATCTTCTCTAGCCTATAATCAAAGGGAACCTGTCACCCCCCCAAATCATTTTATACTGTGCCCAGCAGGTTACTCATTATGTAAATGGGGTTCTAGTAACCCCCGTATGTGCCCAGAGTGACCCCACATACCTGTGATATGAAGTTATATTCTGTGCACAGCTGGGCTCCAAGTGAGTCACGGAGGCAGCTATTTGTGTCATGGTGGGGGAAATGTCTCGCCACCCGTCTAGCTACTAATTCCGCCCTGCTGGATTCAAATCTTCCGCCCCTCCTCTGGCCGGCGCTTGAGTGCCAGCGGCACTTGCGCCGGCGCAGAAGAATGGTTGTCAGCTTGCCATAAAACAATGCTGAAGTCTTGCAAGACTTCACTAATCTCGCGAGACTTCTAAACTATGCACGGGCACCCGCTCCACATAATTTATCAATGAAATATGGAAGAAAACCTTTAAAAAATCTTCTAGAATGTTCCCCCAGGCTGTTTCTGAACCAGTCATATGCTTGTGGTCATGGAAATCCATATACACACTAAATATGGCCTTATAAGGGTGGGGGGGCCTACATAAGCATAAATGGCTCCAGCTGTCAGTGAATAGTCAGGTTACCTCAGACTTAAGGCCCTGTCACACATAACGATCGCTCCTTAGATCTTGACAGCGATAATGACCTGCCGGGATCGCTCGAGCGTCGTTACCTGATTGCTGGGGAGTTGTCAAACAGGCAGATCTCCCCAGTGATCAGGGACCTGGGAGCCACCTCCCACATCGCTGAAGGCGATGTCATGGTCCTCCCTGCTTAGCGCTGCCTGTAAGGCAGCGCTAAGCAGGGAAAACGTTGGTAACTATGATAAACAGCGGGTATCCAGGCATCGCGCGCTGCCTGCATACCCGCTGTTTATCATAGTTACCAGCGTTCTCCCTGCTTAGCGCTGTAAGGCAGTGCTAAGCAGGGAGGACACTGGTAACCATGGTAAACACCGGTTATCTAGGAAACGCGCGCTGCCTAGATACCTGGTGTTTACCATGGTTACTAGCCAGTGAGGTCACTGATCGCTGGGTTCTCACGGTCACACGCAGCCATGCGTGCTGACTAGCGGAAAACCAAAGATCAAAAAACGATCCGCAGCACTTTGCAGCGATCAGCGACCTCGCAGCAGGGGCCTGATCACTGCTAGATGTCACACATAACGACATCGCTGGAGAGATCGTTGTAACGTCACAGTTACAACGATTTCTCTAATGATATCGTTATGTGTGACTGTTGCTTTAGGGACATTGCTAAGATCCTGAGCTGTGGGGGGGCCTTCAGCTGATAAAATGGTGCAGAGTCGATTTGAATTTAGAGAAGATAAGATCACAGGAGCTGTGTGAACTGCTGACAGCCAGAGGAGATCAGCACCACTCCTAGCCTGAGGTAACCAGACTATGCACAGCTGTAGCCAGGCACACTGTGTAGGCCCTGCCCTCACCGTTATATGGCCATATTCAGATATTCAGTGTTTGTAGCTGAATACAGATTTCACTGATAACAATCATATGACTGGTTTAGAAACAGCCTGGGGGAAGACATTCTAGAAGATTTTTGAAAGATTTTCTTTCAGATTTAATTTATAAAGTATATGTGAAAGTGTATTATAATAATTGCTCTACATTACTATTAGCTAAATATTAAAACGGAAGTTATGCTTTAAGGAAACATAAAATGCAATGGAAATGCACTATGCAATGAACTCGGATGTCTGGACCCTCTGCTTCGGTGAGGATGTCACTGGTGGGAAGCCCAGAGCCGTGACCCCGGGTGACAGCCCACAGGAAGGGGTTATTTTAGTATTTATAATAATAATAATAATATAATATTTATTCATTTATTTATTCAGTATTTACAAAGGATCACAGTCTTTGTCTCGTGATGCCACCTGTAGTACCTGGTGACTAAACACCAGTGCCGCCACAGTCCTCCGGAGGGTGGTGGGATTGTGGCTAGTGTGGGGCAGCTCCCTACAGGTAGAGATAAGCCTCCAGGGCAGTGTTACCTGTTGCCAGGACGGTGCAAACCATTGAGAAAAGTCAATGAAAGCAGGACAGAAACACAGAAGCAATTCACTCTTCCAGGTACTTTACTTGCAGAAACTGATCAAGATGGTGATACAGCTCACAGTACTTCCCACAGGATGGCCGGCCGGGTAGTCAGTGTTGAATGCAGAATCTGTGGAAGTCTCTGGCGGTACCTTCTTGGATCTACCCTTGTCCTGTCTCTTCTCTCTCTTCTCGTGGCCTGCTTCTTGAGCAGAAATACGTCCCAGGGGATGAACACCCTGAGAAAGTCTTCGGAGCCGGGCCGAGTACGGTCGGAGGGTGAACACTCCAGGCCGCGTTGTCAGACCCGTGTACTCCGGGTGAACAAGTCAGGACCTTTCTGTCTGGGCTACTTCTTTTTCTAGCCCTTTTTTGAAGCCCCCTTCTCTCTTAGGTAAGCTCCCGTTCTCCGTCTTTCCTCGGGGAAGACACTCCTGAAGACTCCCCGTGTGTTCTACCTTCTCTCACACTTTTCCACTCTCCAACTCTCTTTTTGGGACCTGCCCCCAGTTGCATTGGTGGTGTGTGTTGGGATCAAATCCTTCCACAGTGTTCTGCATTCTATTTGCGACAGGGATAACCATACGCTCATCTTTGGGTGCAGTACCCCACTTGTGACGCATGACAAGTGGGGCACCACATTACCAAAGATAGGACAGCACTCAATAAGACGCCAGTCCTTTATGAGTGAGAGATACGGCGCTGCTATGAATGACTGCAACCTTGGTATACAGGCAATTTAACTTTCCTTATATATGTCAAACAAATAACAGGATTAAACTTTTTATATAGATCTGGGCCACAACAGCAATGTACACAAGCTACAAGTTATGCAGTCTGAGAGAACTCAAGTGCCGGTTTCCCAAGGAGGGACACGACTATCCTTGGGCTTTATTACCCCCACCCTTACTCAGTACAGGGCCTGCACAGGTCTCTATTGCAGCCTCGGCACGTGTTCCTCTTGGGCATATAGTCTTACAACACCCTCCCACACTATTTACAATGTAACTCGGGAACCCTTATGTTCCCCTCTTATAAAAACTTATACAACTTTATCCAACACATTATTTAAACAATGTGAACTTTTCCCTCCTGCAGTAGCAAAAGATGTCTTGTGACCTTGATGCACACAACAGATAACAAGCTCCCTTTTACTTTACTCTGCTCCCCGGCCACAGGGTTAAATCACCTTTTCTTCACTCACCATGCTTTCTAGCACAGCCAGGTACAAGCATTAACTACAATTACTCTCAGTTCCACTTTGTAGGTTCCAACAGGACTCCTCTGGATGATATATGTGTTCAAAGTCTCAATGCACCAGGTACTTCACCAACACTGAATCAGCAAAGTCACACAGGGGACAGTTCTCAGCTCTTTTGCAGTTTTAGCTAGCTTTCCCTCACTACCAACACGGTAACCGGTCATATGTCTCTGTTACTCACAATGAGCAGTTTCTCCTTGGGCAAGTGACTGGGGAGCTCCAAACATCATAAAAGCCAGGCTCTCTCCTTGAACACAGCGTGATCCAAGCAGCACAAGCCACACCAGCGATGGATCCTGCTTCCTCTTCTTCAGCCTTCTCAGCTCCTTCTCTCTCAGATTCCCCGAACCCTCACAAAATCCCGTTTTTTTTTTCTTTACTTAACTTTTGGTGACCCCTAGTGGCGAAGTTGATGAAGTCATTGTAAAGCTTTGTACAACATATCTAATATGAACTCATTGCTAATTATACATGCCAACATGCTACAGGTACATGACTTCCTGAAGAAGGGGCAAGTATTAGCCCTGAAATACATAGAGATATAAAGTCATCCTTCATATTCATTTTAGAATGGATTATTCCAACAGCACGGCATTTACACCATCTTTTTTTTATTACTATCCAAGGAATGTGCCTTGACCGAGACTACTACCCCGAGCCAACTTCACAGTCTGATAAGTTGAGAATAAAGTATTATACTATAATAAACATACTAAAAATGTTTCCAATCTTCATTTGTACTATGTATAGAAAATGTTTTATAAATGGAGGTACACTTTAGATATAAGACAGGTGCAATAATGAGCAAAAAGAATCACTGTGAAAATGAAGTCTTCTTTTTTTACTTCTTTACAAGTATTTTTTACATGTTTGAGATTCCAATTATGACATATGATTAAGTTTGTAGTTTGAGAAGATTCTTGTATATATACAAAACTCCATTTGTACTGCTGTAAAATCTTTTATTACAGTTTACAGTTTCACAAAAAAAATGTTCTTGGGTTTATTAATTGATTTGACTGTTAACATCCCTGAAAATTACATACCTGATCAGTTAACCTTAATTGTCACAAAACATGTAATCCTAAAATCGTAGTTATTTCTAGCTGTGAAAGTACAAAACAATCACTTGGATTGGAGTTTGGGGAATCCAAGGCAGGCGTTACTATGACATCAATCTTACTGACATGATGTACATAGGTAGTGACAACACAGAAAATTACAAGCTGCTTTAGATATACAGTATCTTAACAATCATAAATATAAGGATTTAGCTGTCCGCAGCTCTGTGGTATAGTATGAGCGGTGCCTTATCTAATCTTATCCGTTTACCTATAACCTGTCTACCGTAGGAAAATATGTCAGTCCACAACAAATAATATATAAATATGCCCTCCTGAAGCAATGTGAGCAATGTGCTAATTAAAACCATTGACCCTACTGGACAAAAGTTATGTATACTGGAAGGTAACATGATTGAGTATTTCCAACTGTACAATAAATCAAAAGGCCTCATCCAAAAACCATTAACTCAAGCAGCAGGCAAAATATGTAAGCTATGTAGATTATTAGTGTATTTTTTATTTATTTGGTCTTTCATGGACTGGAAAACACCCAACTCCATGAAAGCAGGCAGCAGTAAGAAGCTTATACCACCCATTAGACCATACCATGTCACTTGCCTGATGCTCAGAAAAGTTCTGCACATCTAATTCACAATGTCTACTTGTTTCCTCTGATTGGCCAGGGTCACACTTGAGCCTTGGATTAGGTTTTTGCATCATTTTGTGCACTTTTTTTTCTAAGTTCAAAACCTGATGCCGAAAACTGGTTTCACACTGCAGTTTTTTCCCTGATCAGGTTTGATCAGGTTTGTGTGTCAAAACCAGGAGTGTCTCCAAAACTCAGAACAGGTGTCAATCATTCAATTATAGTTTTTCTCTGCAAGTTCTACTCCTGGTTCCTCTCCTGGTTTTGACACACAAAACCTGATCGAACCTGATCAGGGAAAAACTGTGGTGTGAAACCAGCCTTTAAAAATAGGATTCAGTATTTGAGCTTTTTTGCAAAAACTGATGCCCAAGTGTAAACCCATCTTCCAGTGGAATACGTTTTTGCTACAACGAATGGTAGGCAGAAATGGTTACATTGGTAAATAATACAACTCATGGATTTGGCTTTTTTGCAGTCAATGTTTGGAGGATGGAAATAACATGAGGTTAGGGAAAAATGGAGAATGCGCTATTTGTGGGTGCCACTGTGTCCAGAGGAAACAGAGTAACCAGGAGGTTGGAAAGTGGGGAATTTTATTGACAACGTGTTTCAGAGTTCTTCTGATGCCTTCATCCTTCATCCGCCAATTATTTAATATCTATTTTGTGAATAGTTAATTTTGTTAGAATATCACAAAGTTTCCTTTGTTAACGGCAGTTATCTCTCCCAAACACCATCCAATCTGCTCGAGATTAACTTCTTCGGGAGAGAACATTGGATGAAGCAGAATGCCACAAGATGTATCAATTTTGATAACATGGGATGGACATATCATGGATAAACAGATACCTAATAAACACTTCAGAAGTCATTTGTATACCATGCTAGATTAAATTAAAGTTTACATTCTAAGGGCCGCTTCACACTGCGGCATGATCCGGTCCGGTTCTGTCCGGGAGAACCCAGACAGCTGCGGACCGGATCAACACACAGGACTGGGGGGCTATTATGCCCTCGGGTCCGGTGTGCAGCGCACGCAGTTCCCGCTGCTGATAAGTCAGGACCGCTGGCGCCGCGGTCCTGACCTGTCAGCGGCTGCAGCTGCGTGCGCTGCACACAGGACCGGAGGGCATAATAGCCCCCCAGTCCTGTATGCTGATCCGGTCCGCAGCTGTCTGGGTCCTCCCGGACAGAACCGGACCGGATCATGCCGCAGTGTGAAGCGGCCCTAAGCTATGCTTCTTTTAGTAATGGGAATCATAGGTACGTTTACAATTCTTCCCATAGTACCTATTTATTTATTTTTTTATCAAGTAAGAATGGTCAAAAATAATGAAGGTTTAGCGTTAAAATACTTTAAGGTGTCAAAGCAGATTTTTATACATGCCTAAATCAATGACCCCATTGTGAAAGACTGAAAGCAAGTTAATACTGTATATAAACAATATTTATTTAATTATTTATGTATACCAAGACCTTCATATGATGCCATTTATTTAAATATTACTTCCAATAACATTGATTTTCTTTGTTGTAGGGGTCATATAATGTTGCCTAACAACTCTGTTTTTATCTCTGGCTCAAGTATGACAGATAGGATTGCTTAAATCAAGGAAATTAAGAGCAAAGTTGCAGACAGCTGAATCATAAGTATCTGTCTAGTGTGGTAACATTGGAACTTAAAGATTTGATTGTGATTACACTAACTGTAAAGGGTAATTATATTCTGAGGTCTGTTGTTAAGAAAACAAGGTGATAACATACCTACTCAGTCAGTTTAAAGGTGGCCAAATAAGTTTCATTTGTTGCTATTGCCCTGTAGAGATAGGGTTAGTCTGTAGGTAAATAGTATTAAGCTATATGCCCACACTGCGTTTATGATCCAGGTTTTTGTGCTGCATTTTTGCACAAAAAAATGGATTGATTTTTGTCAGGCCAGCATAGTCTATGAGACTACTGAAATGCTGTGCCAACGTCTGATTTTTTCCTGATCAGGTTTTGTTGCACAACCCTGATCAGGAAAAGAAGTAGAATGTCCTATAATTGATTCGCTTTTGCAGCAAAAGCTCCAATACTCGCAGCGATCCCACTTCGAGCTTCAGTGATTTCTTCCTTCTTGGCCAATGGCAAGACCATCTCAAAGTGACTTACTGGACCTGCGTCCCATGTGACTCAGCCTAAGGCTGGCTTCACATTAGCGTTTGTGTCTGCATGCTGATCGCATGCAGACACAAACGCAGTGCAAAGCAGGGCCATTTTGATGTGTCCGCAGCGGAGAATGTCCGCCTGCGGACACATCACTGTGCAGACCGGCAGCCAATCAGCGGTGTCCGGGGGCGGAGATCAGCGCCGGAGATCTCCACCTCCCGGCCGCCGGTAAGCTCGGGGACATGTCGGCGGGGAGAAACAGCTGATTTGACAGCTGTTTGAATCTTCCCGCGCAGACACCGAGAGGAGATGTCGGCGCGGGAAGATTCAAACAGCTGTCACATCAGCTGTTCCTCCCCGCCGACATCGCTAGCAGATTATCGGCGGCGGGGAGGAAGAGATCAGCAGAGGCTGAGCTGATCTCCCAGTGGCCGTTGGTGATCTCCTGTGACATCACCATCGGCCACCGGGAGATTTTTCAATGGGTCTGCAGCGTTCTCCTGCGCTGTCAAGCGCAGAACACTGCGACCCATTGAAGCCAATGCATTTTTTGTGCGCTTGGGGACGCTTGCTGATTTTCCAAGGTCCCCAAGCGCACAAAAAAACCCAACATGCTGCGTCCCGGGTGCGGACGCTGGACACCGGAAGGAGCAGATATCGTCCGCATCCGCACCCGAACGCAGCAAACGCAGGCACCATGCGTTCCTATGTTAAACATAGGAACGCAGTGCGCATGCGTTTGACTGCGTATGGGAACGCAGCAATACGCTGCCTTCCCATACGCAAATGTGAAGGCAGCCTAAGTCACATGGGGCGCAGGTCCTGGAGATACCGTGCCTGAAAGGAAGATATTACCTGTCACCATGGGATCGCCAAAGAGGGTATTAAAGTGTGTGTCTATTTCTCTGTGTGTTCTCTTATTTGTGCTGTATTTGTAATGTGCACAAACGTAGCACAAATGCAACACAAACGTAATATGTGTGTGCTGCAAATTTTTTTGAAAACCTGATAAGATTTTCATGCAGAATTTTCCTGACTTTATGCTGTAGATACTTCTGAATAACATTGGCTGTATGTTTGGGGCTCTTGTCCAGCTCCAGAATAAATTTAGAGCCAATCAGATGCCTCCCTAATAGAAATGCATGATGGCATTGCACTGGCATATGACGTGCACAAGTACAAATCTTGCTTAGCACTCAGCAGCATGTTAGACAATGATGCAGCTCAGATCTATGATTCCTCCCTCAGCTCTAATATAAAGGATGAAAAAAATCACAGCATGTGGCGACTCAGTGGTGTAACTTGAAACTTATGGGCCATGATGCAAAAGCTCCAACGGGGCCCCCAATTATTACAAATCTTTAACAGCAATAGTCTTTTTCTATAGACTAATGGGACTTTTGGGGCGCCCTAGGCTCTGGGGCCCGAGTGCAATTGCAACCCCTGCACCTGTTTTAGTTACACCCCTGCTGTGACTGTCAGAGAGTCTTGGCTCACTAGTACATAAAAGTGTATGGGTGGGAGTGAAATATCGCACTGTATTCGGATGGCTTCTGAGTGCAGAGAAATATATGCTGAGGCTGGTAATGGAGGAGATGGGGAGATTAATCTCTCCCTCCTCTCCGCATCTGTGATCCGATTCAGTTTGTTTTAAAACTTTTTCCTGGGAAAGACAATGATGATGCAATATAACTGCTTTATATCTTGATGTTGTGTTCATACTTGCCATAGTATATGACCTGTGACATGAAACTCTCTTCCAAAACCTCACCATTGACACAGAGTTAGGAGGTATCTTAAAGGGAACCTGTCACGTGAAAATGCTATGAACCTTGTGACTGAAACCCAAATGCTACCAGGAAGAATAAAGTGAATGTACTCCTGGTAGCGGGGTTCATTGCGCAGGTGCCGTGCATATTTCAAAGCTAATAACCTACAGATTAACCCAATATCTGTAGGTTAGTAGCGTTTTTACACATAACAGGTTCCCTTTAACCAATTTTAAGCCTCCTACGCAGTTGTTTGATTCATTTTATGACTATGTTTCAGCCTACATATGAAAATTATTATCATCATCACCTGTTTGGTATAATTGCTTACTCATTACAAAATCCCTGAATTTTTCCAAGTGCCCTCTGAGTAATGAATAATGCTGTTTTGAAGGCAAAGGGTGATCATACCAAATATTTCATTTAGATTTCTCTTTTGTTCATTCACTTTTCATTTTTTAAATAGATACATATAAACCATTCACACTTATATTATATTTTTTAAAGCATTCTTACTTTGGAGATTTTTCCCCCACCTGCATAAAACTTTTGCACACTACTACATGTTTGGATATACATTTTTTTTGTAAATAGGGTTTCATCAAAAATTGTGAACCATTTAGCTTCTGTTGCCTTTGGGTGTTACATTTCAGAAAGTTGGTCATACATAGGCTTAGAAGATTGTTCAGTAGAGCATAGATTAAAGGGCCTGTCACACGCATCAATATCGCCTGCACGATCTCGGCTGCACGTGACGTTGCAGCGATATTGATGCGTGTGACATAGGCCAGGGTCACATTTGCGGTTGGACCCTGGCCTGCCGGATTCCGGTTTCAACTTAGCAATTTTTCCATCACCGCATAGCGTTACCGCTATGCGGTGCTGGAAAACGCTGCCCTTAGTTACCCGGTGTTTACCTGCATGACCTGTCACACAGGCAGCGGCTCGGAGGGCGTTTTACAGCGCCGCACAGGAAACCGTGTCTGCAACGTTTCCTGTGCGGCGCTGTAAACCGCACTCCGAGCCGCTGCCTGTGTGACAGGTCGTGCAGGTAAACACCGGGTAACTAAGGGCAGCGTTTTCCAGCACCGCATAGCGGTAACGCTATGCGGTGATGGAAAAATTGCTAAGTTGAAACCGGAATGCGGCAGGCTAGTGGTACAACGCTAATGTGACCCTAGCCATACTGAATCAACCAGCGATAAATCGCTGGTTGATGATCGCCAGGTTTTAGAATCTGTCCTAAAACATGGCGATTGTCGCCCGGTGGACACGCAGCATCGCTGCGTGTGACACCGGGAGTAGCGATATTCCAGCTCCCAGCGCCTCTCACAAGCGCTGGGAGCTGGTATCCAAGGTAAACTGTGGGTATCTAGGCAGCGCGCGCTGCCTAGATACCCGACGTGTACCTTAGTTACCAGCCTCCTCCGCTCACCGGCTGGTATCTAAGGTACACAGCGGGTAACTAGGGTCCCTAGTTACCCGCTGTGTACCTTAGATACCAGCCGGTGAGCGGAGGAGGCTGGTACCTAAGGTACACGTCGGGTATCTAGGCAGCGCGCGCTGCCTAGATACCCGCAGTTTACCTTGGAGACCAGCCTGCACCCGCTTCCAGCAGGCTGGCAGCGGGAGCAAGACATCGTGGAAACGATATTTAAATCGTTTCCACGATGTTTCTGGTCAATTGATCGCTGGTGAGTCTGTCTGTGTGACAGCTCACCAGCAATCAGCCGTCAATGTCATCAGCGATCAGATCGCTGACGACATTGACACGTGTGACAG
Organism: Allobates femoralis; assembly: GCA_033576535.1. Taxonomy (NCBI): domain Eukaryota; kingdom Metazoa; phylum Chordata; class Amphibia; order Anura; family Aromobatidae; genus Allobates; species Allobates femoralis. The sequence continues at coordinate 249,916,333 of JARQOC010000003.1, forward strand.
GCCCTTAAGGGTTACAGAACTCAGAACAAGGTCACTGACTGATTTACTATTAATTTATTAATACACATATAAGCAGTAGACGCTCAATGATTTTATATTTTTAATGAAAATCATACTGACAAAAAAGGTGTTTACAGCTTGCAAGGCACAAGGAGCCAGGCAGAAGCTTAACCCTAGAACGCATACCCATAGAAATCTACACATTCACGCACCTGGGGCCTTTTAGGCCTGTTTACAATTATCATGGAATAACTAAAAAAAAATACTTTTCAAAGTTTATTGCAAAGTAAGGATGCATTCCCAGTAGCGCTGGAGTCCGCCAGGAGGGGATCTGTAATGGATCTGACCTCCTGGTGACCCCAGCTAAGGCTGGCGGAATCCTGCCATTCCGGCAGCCTTAGCTGGAGTTACCAGGAGGTCAGATCCATTATGTATCCCCTTCTGGCGAACCCCAGCGCTACTGGGAACACAGCCTAAGATGTGTATATTTCAAAACAGAATTATGTGCATAAAACAACAAAAAAGTAAGTAAACGGGCACGGCAAATATAGGCATTCTATATACAATTTTTTTATGAAAACATTTTTTGGTTGTATTTTGGTTGTTATTTATTTGTAACTTTACATATTCCCCCGACAATTCTCGCATATTATTTTTTCGGCTGAATGTTCCTTGCATACATTTTGTCCGCAAGTAGAGCAGAAATGCTCCGATTTTCTTTCCTTCTTTGCTGGACAAATATAGCAGTGCTTTCTTTTTTTTTCTCTTTGCTCTGGATGTTCCAGAAAGCGTATTCCACATCGGATCATTGCCTCTGTAGTTTGCCTTGATAAGCATATCATGCTGCTTCTCTCCATCATAGTGTAAACCTAGTACAGGCCTAAAAGGCCCCAGGTGCGTGAATATGGGGTAGTCCCAAAAAAAGGTTGTTATACCGAAATGTCTGTAACATAAAAATATATGAATAACTGGAAATTACTAACAACTATATACCTGAGGATTACCTAGATTTTCAAAATTCAAACTAAAGTACTTTTACAGAAAATAGAAAACAATTAACCTGGCAGGCCTGCGAGGCCCCAGGTATGCGTTCTAGGGTTAAAGTGTAACCACTATTTAAATTTTTATTTAATAATAATGTAGAGGAAGGAATTTTAATAAACTTTCATATATACCTTATAACAGAACTCTGGTTGGAAACCATTTGTAAACCTTCCACAAGGTGTCCCCACTACACTGTGTGTGAAGCAGACATATATTCATTCTCAGTCAGATCCATTTTCAAGCTTCTCACACTGAATACAGGGCATGTAAACATATAGGGGTGGGGGCATGGCTTAAACAGCGTCCACACTGTTGACTGCAGCTCATGAAGTACAATGTATCTGATTACTTCAGGCTACAGTCCAGTGCAGAGCAATGTCAGAATGTCAGGACCAATGCAAACTCCTCTTTCCTTGGCACAAGCTTCTGATCTGTCATCTGGCTCCACACGGCTCAGTCAGGATCTCTGTTAACCCCTTCACTGCTGGTTCCCGACACAGCTCCCTATCAGCTGCTGGCCACGTCCACACAGCCATAAAATGCAGTTTTTAAAAGAGCACAGAAAAATGTGTGAAAACAAGTCACATGGCGCAAAAAAGCATTATTTTAGCTCCTATGTGACCTATCATTAATCTGTGCAGTATTGAGTTTTCTTTCAATGAAATTACATTTACACTTTAAAGGTATTTACATTTACATTTGCTATACAGTTACCTTTAGTGACTCTTATTGGATGCCTAAAATTGATCCTTCTGTAGCATGATAGATTGGCTTCAACCAAACTTGAATATGTGTGTCTGCTATGGGAAATTTAGTTGAATTGGACTACCGGTGGTATAAAAAGAGTTACAAATGAACCTTTAAACGGTAAACCCTAGAATATCACTTTCGTTCTAATTCATAGAAAATAAATATACTCTACATAGCTGCTGTGGCTTAACCTTAATAATCATCTCAGTTTCCTGTATTTATGTTATATATTTGATGTGTTTCCAAATGATAACTTCCACATGAATATCCCGAATAATGAAGACTCCATAGGAAACACTTGTGCCGTCCAGCAATAGCCAATAGTTAGCCAAACTTTTGAACAAACTGGAGTACAAAATGTGTCTCTTTGAAGTCATAAATAATGTATATTTTTCTTTTGACTTTTAATAAGTCAGTAGAGTTCATCCCGCAGTCTCCAAACACACGTATTTTATTATGGGCCTCTGCAGTTTACTTTAATTAGTGTGTCTGAGTGCTTTGGGAGATTTAGCCCTACTGAAAACAAACATAGTCTTACCATCTATAAAACATTAGCTCCCTCTGGTTCATCCTGATGCAGCAGAGGCTTGCTGGGAAACACATGGTATAAGTAAACATTCATAATTGCATTAGAAGCCTCTGGTGTATTGGTAATTCAAGCTTTATTTCATAATACTGTCACAGCGGTGAGAATGGCTTTACCAAAGCGACATCCATCTGGGGATGCACGACATTCCACTTTGTGAGAACTTATTTTTCCTGTTTTCAGCCACCTGCAATGATTTGGGGCTGGACCAAAGAGAAGAGATGAGGTTACAACAAGGCCTGTAACAAAAGAGATCTGCGGAGATTCGCCTTCACCATAAGCCAATCTTCATGTGAATAAACAGCTCTGTGTAAATAAGAGCTGTTTATAATGAGATACAAACATAAGAACATATGAGAGTTGATTTCAGCAATATTTGTAGGAGAAAATCAATATTTAAGCTCTTATGCTTTTTTGTGCTGTTATTGCATGATGAAAAAATGAATTGTCTTGATACCAGGCTAGAATTACGTTTCAATATGTTTATAATATGGAAATTGCAAATATACGTAACCGTCATTTCAAGGGTCTTCTGGTGCTTTATACATATCAATTAATGACGGTATATAAAGATTATGCAAATTTGAATGGGTTGTCCGGGATATTAACATTGTTGGCTGATCAATGTCTGATTGGTGGTGCTGTGACACCCGGCATCCCTGCTAATGAGATGTTTCTAGTGTCTTTAAAAAAGACTAGGGCACTGAAAAAAACAATGATGAGCATGAAAAGTGCCAAGGACAAACAATGTTGGTAGTCATCTTAAAGAGGCGATATGGTGCCCAAGCTCACCAGTAGTTTAGACATTAATGGCTGTGTGTTAAGTTATTCGAGTACACACAACATTTACACTGTTATACAAGCTGTACACTAACTACCGTACACTGTATCAAAGTGTCATACCTTGAGTACTGTCCTATGTAAATCTAATATATTAAGTTGAGTGAATGTATAAATGTGTATGTATCATAGCTCTCACTTTTATGATATACTGTACTCCCTGAGGAAGGAGTTTGGGATATGACTCTGAAACGCGTCGGAAAATAAACAGCTACTACTATACCCAGACATACCGCTGTATCTGGTTTTTACATCATACGAACACAGCAGCTCGGACCACGAGGTACTTTGTCCTGCAGAAACATAATTATAAAAGGCAGAGCTGTAGTCCTGTAGGGAGACACAGTTCTGCATCCCTATAGCACAGGAGGCAGCACTGACTGGCAACCTCTGGCACATGCCTACTCAACTCTGTATCGCTGCCTGGCACTTACTAGTCAGATATGTCACCATGCAGCACCATCCACACACCATAGGCAACGACCTGCAGTCTGAGCTTCAACAAGCCACCACTGCATTAAGCTGGTAAAATGGATCTTCTCCTTCAACAGACCACACTTCCTCCCAAATTGCTTAGCCAATCACAAGCACCGCACATGGGGCTGTCTGGAATTAATGACAGGGTCTTTCCTTTTGGGTTGAGCAAAGTATATGAGAGCGGGAAGGGAGAAGAGCACCACCAACCAACCACTGCTCAGGAGAAACATGGCTGGATGCCTGTATGTACCGAGGGGCGGCACTGCACCTGTCGTGTAAGTTATGGCCAATCGGTCCTGTAGCAGAACGACAATGCATCCTGCATCATAGAAATCATGGAGCCCCAGAGCAGAAGTTCTAATTGGGCACCCCCCAAAAAAAAGAATATTTGGCTGGGTCACATAGGTACATCTCTCACAACATTTCGGCACTTACAAAGTTATTTTCCTCCTACTGAACCCCTAGATTCCCCTTTCATTGCCCCTATAAAGTGTGATGCCAACAAAGTGCCGCACAAACACTGTATTATCCCCCAGAGTGCTTTCCTCCACACGCACAGTATGATGAACCCTACTATACCTCCTTCAACTACCCCAGTACAGTATGATTCTGAACTATGACCCCCGCCCTGTCCTCCATGTAGTATAACGGACCTATGTACAGTATAATGGCCCCCAACACAGCCCTCAAATAGCCCTTCATAAAATATAAAGGCTCCCTTGTAGCCCTCCAAGTATTATCATGCCTCCCACAGAGCCCTCCAAATATTATAATGGCTTCCATGCAGTATAATTAGCTCCATATAATATAATGAACCCCCCATAGTATTCCACATAGTATATTGCACCCCCATATTCCTCCATATATTATCCACCCCCATAGTCCCCCATATAATATAATGCACCCCCATAGTCCTCCATATAGAATAATGCACCCCCACAGTCCCCCATATAGTATAATGCACCCCATAGTTCTCCATATAGTATAATGCACCCCCATAGTCCCCCATATAGAATAATGCATCCCCTATAGCCTTCCTTGTAGTACAATACACCCCCATTGTCCTCCTATATTATATTGCACATTACATATTTCCCATCAGTGTACTCACTGATTAAAAAAAAAAGTAAATACTCACCTCTCTTCTCGCAGCTCCAGTCTCCTCAGCATCTGCTCTGCCACTCTGCACATCTCAGTACAGCGGCGCTCAGTGATTGCATCACCGTGCCCCACCGTGCTGAGCTGCAGAAGGCAGACAGCGGCGACTCAGGAGATGAATGCTGCCAGCAGAGGCGGCTAGGACTAAAGGAGTGGGAATGGCATCCGCGGGGGCCACCACTGGTACACACATCTCATACGCACACAGCTCCACATGCCCCGTACATACATGGCTCTGCTCCATACAACTAGTACACACTCAGCGCACACTCAGCTCTGCTCCATACACCTCGTACACACGGCTCCAGTCTGTACACCTCGTACACACTTGGCTCTGCTTCGTACACCTCGCACACATTCGGCTCCGCTCCGTACACCCCGTGCATACATGGCTCCTCTCCATACACCTAGTACACACTCAGCTCTGCTCCGTACACCTCGTACACACACGGCTCCGCTTCGTACACCTCGTACATTCTCGGCTCCGCTCCATTCACCCCATATATACATGACTCTGCTCCATGCTACTAGTACACACTCAGCTCTGCTCCGTACATCTCATGCACACGGCTCCACTTCGTACACCTCGTACACACTTGGCTCTGCTCGATACACCTCGCATACACTCGGCTCTGCTCTGCACACCCCGTGCATACATGACTCCGCTCCATACACCTTGTACAAACTTAGCTCTGCTCCGTATACCTTGTACACACACGGCTCTGCTTCATACACACACGGCTCCGCTCCGTATACCTCATACTCTCTCAGCTCTACTCTGTACATCTCGTACACATGCGGCTCTGCTCCATACATCCCATACACACGCGACTTTGCTCCGTATACCTTGTACACACTCTGTTCTGCTTCATACACCTCATACACATGCGGCTCCGCTCTGTACACCCTCTGCTCTGTTTCGTACACCTTGTACACATGCGGCTCTGTTCCGTACACCTCATACACACTCAGCTCTGCGCCTTACGCCCCATACGCACTCAGTTCTGCTCTATACACCTAGTACATTCTCAGCTTTGCTCCGCACGACCCATACACATGCGGCTCTGCTCTGTACACCTAGTGCACAAGCGGCTCCGCTCCGTACACCTCATACACACACGGCTCCGCTCCGTACACATTCTGCTCTGCATGACCCATACACACGAGGCTCCGCTCTATACACTTCGTACACACGTGACTCTGCTCCATACACCTCGTACACACTCTGCTCTGCTTCGTACACCTTGTACACATGCGGCTCCGTGCCATACACCCTCTGCTCTGCTTCATACACCTTGTACACATGCGGCTCTGCTTCGTACACCTCATACACACTCAGCTCTGCGCCTTACGCCCCATACACAGTTCTGCTCCATACACCTAGTACACTCTCAGTTCTGCTCCGCACGACCCATACACACGCGGCTCCGCTCCGTACACCTAGTACACATGCGGCTCCGCTCCGTACACTACGTACACACACAGCTCCACTCCGTACACCTAATACACACGCGGCTCCGCTCTGTACCGCTTGTACACACCCGGCTCCGCTCCATACATATTCTGCTCTGCATGACCCATACATACGTGTCTTCGCTCTGTACACTTTGTACACATGCGGCTCCGCTCCATACACCTTGTACACACTCGGCTCTGCTTCGTACACCTTTTAAACACGCGGTTCTGCTCCATACACCTAGTACACTCTCAGCACTGCTACATGCACACTCAATCACTCTTGCCCCACACATAAACTTCACCTCATCCAGGACTGAGGAGCTGATCATGTGACCCCCTGACTCCCCCCCTCCATTGACATCATCATAGGTCCTCTCAGCACAGGATAGAGTGTGGATCTGTGGAGAAGATAGCCGGCTCACACTGCGGTTGGCGGGGGTGCAACATGCTGCGGGTGGTGAGAGACCAGCGGCACCCCCCTGCCTGCTGAGCCTGCCCCTGGAGCAGATGCCTTGCCAGGCACCCCCTGGATATGCCACTGACCTGGTTGCAGCAGAGGCGGCCAGGACTATGGGAGGATCTGCAGGGGGCAGTGCTACTACCAGGCGCCCCCTGCGGATGCCGCCCCCTGTCTGCTAGCAAGGGTCAACGCCTGAGGCAGACACTTCATGTCACCTCATAGATGCTGCGGCCCTGCATATTTAAATAAAAAAACAAACTAATCAAATTTCTGAATTAAGAGTCACCATTAGACTCTGTTCACATTTGCATTTTTAGTTTAGTTTCTCTGTTCTTTTGTTTGTTTCAAGCAAAACTGATGATTATGTTTCTCCAAAATGCCTGTGTAATGATAGTAGATCCGGTCATCTGTTCATGGACCTATAGAAGCCCTATAAGACACAAATGTTTCCATTTAATTCTCATTTACTTCACATTTAATCTTTATTCTTTTTATTCCTTCTTTATATTATCTGGGATTTTGCCAACGTATTCCAGTACAACTAGTGTTCAGAAAGTTCATCTGGAGAAGTCAGTATTCTTTTGATCATCAGAAAATATACAAGCCATTGTAGGGGATCCAATAACGAGATCTGTTTTTCAAAAGTCATATTGGACTAGGGCCAGGAGAATGTATTTGTGTGCCCTAGGTCAGGGGTGGGGAACTCCAGGACTCAAAGGATGCCAACAGGTCATGTTTTCAGGATTTCTTTAGTATTGCAAAGGTGATAATATAATCACCTTCACTGGTGATGATTCCAACCCCTGTTCAATGCTAGGGAAATCCTGAAAACATGACCTGTTGGCGGCCCTTGAGACCTAGAGTTCCCCATCCCTGCCCTCGGTGAATAAGGAGCAAATGTCACCTTTCTCTCCTCCTGGGAAAACAAACACATTCTGCAAACCATGCGCAGAATGGGATTACACTATGTCATTTGTTTACTGAAATATTGATTTATTGTACTTAATGATAAATGATTCAATCTAATCAGGTAGCATGATTTCAGGCATCTCTACACCACGTTCCAAATTATTATTCAAATTGGTTTTCATTATCATAAAGATTTCATTCTTTTAACAATAAGTTCATGGCTAAGTCACCAATTAAAGGAAAACTATTTAGGAAGGCTGTTCCACAGGCCACAGGTTTCAAGCAATATGGGAAAGAAAATGATCTTTCTACTGCTGAAAAGTATCAAATAGTGCAATGCTTTAGACAAGGTATGAAAACATCAGATATTTTATGAAAAGCCGTGTGATCAACATACTGTGAAGAAATTTTTGGCTGATACACAGAATAGATTGCTTCATGTAGATAAAGGCATAATGAGGAAGTTTTCTGCCAGACAAATTCATTGGAATGAGAGAGCAGCTACCCAAAATCCAGCACACAGGTATTTAAAGCTGCTGGTGTCACTAGAGTTCTGTGAAGTGAGGTGTGGGATTCTCCAAAGACTTGGGTTTCTGCATAAACCTACTGTTGGGCTACCCCTAAGCGTCATTCAAAAGCAAAAATGGTTATGACCCGCCCCAGGGCCGTGGGTACCCGGTCCTGGGTGTTTAGTTCACGGGAGATGTCACTGGGGCCTGTTGCCTAGTTCCGTGGCCCTGATGATCGCTTAAAAAGGGGGGAAAACAATCAACAAAAATAAAATAAAAGTGTTTTGTGAAGCCAGCTATGGTTCCGGTAATGTTACCAGCGCTGCGAAACAGTCCTCCGGGGTGATGGTGGAGCAGCAAGATGATTACGCTCCCCGTAGGATCCCCGGGGCAGTTGTGAATGTTATAGTTTTTATACAGGGAGGCAGCATGCCACACAGCCTTGTTACCAGTCTTCTCAATGCAGCAAGTGTGCGGCTCTCCAGGCGCAGGCAAATAAAGGACATCACACAGTCTTTAACTCTGCATGGGTTTTACTGGCAGTACTTCAGACAGGTCACAAATGGTACAGTCTTTCTGGTCTTTCTGGCCTGGGTAGTAACTAGGGAACTGAGATGGCTCACTTAGGACCCTCGGTGGTGTGCCTGCCATTCCTTGCCCGTCCCTAAGTGCGCCCTCTCCTGTCTCCCTTGAAGCGCTCCCATGCACAGAGCCTCGAGTCGGCTCCCACGGGCCCTCTGTGGAGGACTTTTCTCCGGGTTCCCCTGACCCTATTTGTTGCCTTTTTAAGGATGCGCCAGGTGTTCGGCCACAACTTCTTCTAGAAGCTCGGGCCTCGGGTTTAGCTTCTCCGCCATCCTGCTCTTCTCACTCCCCAAGGGAGCTCTCCACTCAGACTAACTCTCCTCCCACCCACACACTTTTCTACCCTGTCTCTCCTCCCATGAGACTGAGTCCTCCCTACAGCGGGTCCACCCACAGTCATCTACTCTAGGGTGTGTGTGAATGAGTGTTGTGAGGGTCCTTTATTCATCATCCCAATTCCCTAGTCACAGGGATACTACACACTCTTATATGGGTGCAGTACCCCTACGTGGCATTCTGACCAGTGGGGCACCACAGTTACAGTGAGCCCAGACATGCATGAAGATTCATTTTAAACCAGTTTTCTTTACTCATAAGTAGAGAGAGAACGTTCCTTGAACATGTTCACCAATTTTAAATTTAGCACTAACATTTTAGATTTTGTTTGTGATCGGAAACCTGAGAAATTTACCAAAAAAAAATCGTCAAACCTGGCTTTCTTCAAGAGAAAAGTTCAAAATTAAAAATGAATGACCCTAAAACTTTTCCTGATTTTTTTGGGCCAAAACGCTCATCAGGAAGACCCATTGGCCAAGAATAACACCTAACCTTACGGATAGTAGTATTCCCGGCATTGGGTCTATCAAGCTGTAGAATTTTTTTTGCGCTTTAAATTTATTTTTTTAAGCTTCCTGGAATTTGGAAGGTTTTTTGACACCTGCATGGTGTGAATTCTGGAAACTGTACCAGATGTGGCAACAACTGTGAATTTGAGGAAGTTTACAATGTCCTTAAAATATCTGTTGAGAGTTTAAGAATTTTTGGAATATTTTTTATTTTATTATTTTTATTATTATTATTGTTATTATTATAATACATATACAACAGTTACACACAGCAATTAAGATCATTCTGCTGGATTTTGTATTAAATCACTAGTCGAACACTTCCCAAGGGTCTTGGACTGCGTGAATTATCGGTGAATGATGCATGCAGAGCCCAGTAGGGTGGCCTTTTACAGCTGACAGACTGTTATTTTGTCACCTCCAATTGTTTTAGAGTGTTGGCCAAGGTTTTTAGGCTAGTGTGCTGATTACCACTGGAACCATCTTCACTGGCTTGTGCCAGAGTCTTTGCAGTTCGATTTTTAAATCCTCATATTATGTCAATTTTTCCAAATGCTTCTCCTCAATCCTGCTGTTGCCTGGTATTGCCAGGCTTTATTTTGGACTAAGGGTTACATTAGTGCAGAGAGGGCGAGGAGAGACAATGGACAACGGCTTCTTCGCTTCATCCTGTGATTGATTAGAAAAGCTTTTGATTTTAGAAAATGTGACCTTTAATACTGTAAATTCAACAAATGACCATTTTCAGTTTTTTGCATGGTATTAAAGGGAACCAACCACCCCCAATGACCCCCCCGGACTATTAATATGGCTCCCTACACCCAGCACATACATGTGCTGCAATGTTTTTTGCTAAAAAAACTGGTTTTTAAAAGTAAAGATAATGCTTTATAAAGTTTCTACCGAAGGGACGGGTGGGCGTTACTTACATGTGGCTAAAGCCGATTTGCAGCTGCCACTCATTCTCCTCTCTCCCCTCGCAGCAGTAACGGCCAGCCCTTTCTTGTCGTCACAGCCTGGTGCACGGGCTCGCATGCCCGTGCACACGTCATCAGCTACAGCCGGGTAGCGAGCGCGCGCTCTGACTTCCACAGCCGAGCGCAGGAAGTCAGAGCGTGCGCTCGCTACCCGGCTGTAGCTGATGACGTGTGCACGGGCATGACACCCGTGCACCAGGCTGTGACGCTGAACAAAGGGCTGGCCGTTACTGCTGCGAGGGGAGAGAGGAGAATGAGTGGCAGCTGTAAATCGGCTTTAGCCACATGTAAGTAACGCCCACCCGTCCCTTCGTTTGAAACTTTATAAAGCATTATCTTTACTTTTAAAAAACAGTTTTTTTAGCAAAAAACATTGCAGCACACGTATGTGCTGGGTGTAGGGAGCCATATTAATAGTCCGGGGGGGTCATTGGGGGTGGTTGGTTCCCTTTAAATATGTCGAAACTCTGTGCATAATCATTTTGATCAGTGCATTTTGAGTATTTTTAGTTTTGGAAACAATACTTTTATAAGGAGGTTTGTCCAAAAGAATTTGATTTCTACTCTAACGGTTGATGATTTGGACATTATACTAACTCATTTATATTGAATAGTTGGGAAAATCAGAGAGAAATAGCATTTGTATAATAATTTAGAGCATGGTGTAATGATAGACAGTGCCACTGCCAATTCCATGTAGTTGTTTTTTCCCATGATCCAGAAAATTCAACAACAGAGCTGCAAATGTTGTGTAGATTTATATTTAAAGACACTTTTTTCAATGGTATGGCCATGTAAGGAGAGCAGCTGCCCTGTACACACAAATTCTGTACACATGTTGACATGTGTCCACATACTTAAAATAGGGCTACTAGTGATGCGCCCCAGGGTTACGTGGACTCGGGTATCTGGGCCCTCTGCTGCGGTTGGGGTATCACTGGTAGCCGGCCCAGACCCGTGGCCCTGGTGGTCAGCTTTAAAAAAGGGAAAAGTTAAATGGGGAATAGTTATAGTTTGTCGTGACACCACCTGCAGATTCTGGTGATGGGACACCAACGCCGCTTCAGACCTCCGGAGGATGATGGCACTGCAGCTTTGGTGGATCAGCTCCCTGCAGTTGAAGCTGGGCCTCTGGGGCAGGAGTGCACAGATGGTGTAGATGCAGTCTGTGGAGGTAGATTATCAGTAGCTGCCGCTATAGAACAAACACATGGAGACTTTGTCACTCTACCGGGTACTTTACTGGAACAGTTCTGATGACAACGCAGTTCACAATAGAAAACAGTCTTTTGCTTGAGGTAACTGGCCGGATAGTCACAGCGGGCTGTAAGGTCTCTCGGAGTCTCCAGTGGTATACCTTCTCTTCACTATCCCAGGTCCTGGTTCTGATTCCGGTCCTCGCACTACCCTCTTACTACCAAGCCCGTTGGGGGTGCTGATGAGTTCTCGACTTCCAAGCTCTAAAGAGGGGGGTCCTCGACCTTTAGGTGGACAATCCTGGTGTAGTGGTGCTGTATGGACAGGTTGTCGGGGCCGGTAGACTGACCCGCGATGGTCAGTATTGGCGGCTCAGGGGCTAGACTCCCTGCACCGCTTCCTTGGAGCCGGCTCCTCGTGGTGGACCAGGGTTCCCCTCGGAGTATGGGCGCTGCGCTATGGGGGTTCCCTCTCTCTTTTCCTGCGCTGCCTTTTCCCCTCTCAGGCCCCCTCTCTTGGAGACCCCTTTCCTCTCTTAGGGCTCCCTTTCCTTCTTCTCCTCGGGGCAAGCTAGAACTCCCCTTTGTTTACCTCCCTCCTCCACTAAGGCTGTGGTCACACATGCCAGCCATTTTTGCTCTTGATCCATTTTTGGAAATTTTTTCCCTTTTTTTTTTCTAAGTCCAAAAAACGGTCCATTAACAGATGGGGCACTTTATGGATCATTCCATTTTTGAAGACCTCTTCCCAGGGTCCAAAAAACATTGCAAGCAACGTTTTTGGGTGCTGGAAAAAAACGGACCGTTTTTGGTAACATGGGGCCCTATGTGAAACGGATCCGTTAATGGCTGGGACATATAGGCACCATCCGTTAATGGATCCATTTTTACTGGCATTCTTTTGCCAAAAAATGGCTAAGTCCAAAAAATGCATAGCAGCACAGGAGGCTCAAAAAGCACCCAAAAAAAACTGATTTGATAAACAGAACACTATGAAAAACGGATTGGCATGTGTGACCACAGCCTAACTCTCCCCCCAGTGACTGTGCTCCAACCATTTGCCTAGGCTTGAGTGTGGGAGTGCAGGGGTGGGAGCCTCCTACAAACCTTGCATTACCACTGTGACAGGGATAGCTGCACACTCTTTTATGGGTGCAGTAACTCAACTGTGATGCCTGACTAGCACATGAGGTAGCACCAGGTTTCTGCCTGATCCTACCAAGTCAGTTTTTTTGACATCCTCCCTGGATGCATGATGTAGTGATTTTAGGCTCGCTTAAAAGCCTGATGCCTGCGGATGTCTCCCAATGCGTCCACAAATAGACTGTGGTCCAATGGTGGATGGATCCAGAAAGGGGTATATCTGACCAAGCGGATCCCTCTCTCTGTCTCTCTTTCCATGCGTTTGCAGACGCACTACCAGATGCAAATACACCCATCTGAAGCCTGATCTGGACACACCACAGCTGTGAAACCAACCTTATTATACAAATGACATGAATCATGATTATGGGTCTCCAAAGCTCTCTGTTCATCCTCACTACATAACTACAATGAGGAGGAGTTTTAATGGAATGGGGGTGTGGCTCCTATCAATCTGTATGGTACTGATAAAGATAATCAAGTACAGCATCAGCACTAGAGATGAGAGAACACCTGGGGGTTTGGATTCCGTTAGTTTTAATGAATGCCGTGGTGTTCGCCAAAATGTTCGCCGAACTTCTGAACCCCATTGAAATCAATGGCAGGCAACATGAAACACAAAGACAGCATCTTCAAAGGAGTCCAAAAGTTTCCAAATTGCTCATATTAGTGTCAGACACCAGGAAAAGTGACAACAATCTACGCACAGTACAAGTGATCCCATGGCGTAGCATGGGTGCATGAGACATGGTCTGTGCCAGCCTGAACGCTCTTCAAAATCAGTTCAAAATTGGAGGTGGCTCACATTCACTTAAATTTCAGAGGTGCGTGAAACTCAGTTTGATTGATAGATGGATGAGGTAAAGGGGAAAAGTGGCAGCAGTTTTCTACATTAAGTAAAAGGAGGAGTAAAAGGAGGATGAGTGACAGGTGTAGGCATGTCACTCAGAGAGCCCTACTCAAGGAATGCACCACACAGCACAGAGACCCTAAGAAGAGTCCTCACATTTCCAAAAATCAGGGTCACACAGCAATGTGGTATATATCCATTGAAACATGGTGTATTCGGCTACAATAGCACCAAGGCTGGAGGCCTGGGCCCAGCTTTTCAAGGGTGAGTATTTAGGAAGTGGTGCACTGGTGCCAGGAGCAGGTATTGTGCTCAGAGAGCCCTGCTGAAGGAATGCACCACACAGCAAAGAGTCCCTAACAAGAGACCCCACTTTTGCAAAAATTTGTGTCAGACCATAGTAAAGTGCTATCCATTTTATAGGTTTTGTATCGGGCCACAATGGCAGAAAGGATGGAGGCCTTTTGAAAAAGTCCACACTTTTTCAAAAATTAGGCACAGCCACAAGTGGTAACAATTGCCCCAGAATTGAAATATTGTAATGTGGAGCTTAATGTATCACACTGAAATGTACACCAGCGCCTAGTTCCCCCATTCTGACACTGGGGTGGAAAAGTCCTTGGAAATCCATGACTTGTTCATCTTGATAAACGTTAGGCCATCTACACTCTTGGTGGACAGCTGTATGTGCTTATCCGTCAGGACACCACCAGCAGCGCTGAAGACATGTTTTCAGATAACACTGGTTGCCAGGCACGACAAAATCTCCTAGGCATGAGTGGTGAGCTCAGGCCCCTTATCAAGTTTTGAAGCCCAAAATGCACAAGGGTCCAGTTCCACAGTCATGAAGCCGTTGTATTAAGCGGCGACACGCGTTGGGTCCTGCCGCTGTGTGCCTTGACATTCCACCTCTTTGCCTGGTGACTATTTGTTGTTTATCTTTTATTCATAGGTGGCTGTCGATTACAGTTCCTCACCTAATTGTATAATCTATGTTTATCTATGTTTATCTTTGCCATTTCTCAGGTGTCTCCCCTTTGGATGATCCTATGCCTTTGCATTGTTATTCTTTGATCTATATTCAACTTGATTAGGCCCTTTCTATATATAGGGCTATAGGATTGGTACACTCTCAGTCACCCTGTTTTTGCCTACTATGGCCTCTTATGTTAGGTAACTCTAATATGGCCTGCTTCAGGATAAATTAGGTACTATAATTCAGCCTGTTCCAGGGTGTACCTTGATTGATGTGCGTTGTTCCAAATAGGGTTCACTTGATTATACAAAGCTGTCATCAGGCATCAAAATTATTTGGATGATCTTTCACTCCATTTGGAGTGTCAGGTGTGTCATTTGCATATATTACTTGGGCACACAGCCGATGTGTGATGGTTCTCTTTCCCACCACATATTTTAATTGTTTTTACACATTTTCTCTGTCTAAAATTGCATGGTACTTGTATGTTTACATCTGTTGAATAAAAAGTATTTTTTGATAATCACTCTGTGATTCCTGATGGGATTCTGATTGCAATCCACTATACACACTAGTTTTCTCGTTTAATTGCTTGCCAGTTCCACAGTCATGGTATTGATGTTGAGCTGTACAAACTCCATCATCCATCCTCTTAGGCACTGACTATGTATCAGACTTGTCCTTTCTTCTGGCATTGCAAAGGATGGTCTAAAAGACGGTCAAACGACCCCCAGAAATTGCTGGTAACAGATACCCTGCTGCTAGTAATGTTTCTGCGATGATGACTTGATGTCTCCTGATTTAGAAGCGTAGAACTGCCATGTACACTATGTCCGTCACTGGTGTTTTGGAGAAAAGCAATACTCAGATTGTCTAAAAGCTTATTTTGATACTCTTGCATGCATGTGCTCCTTTCCAGGGTGGGAAGCAGTTGGGCAAATTTACTTTTTTATCGGGGATCTAACAGTGTGGCAACCCAGTAGTCGGCATTACTTTGAATCCTAAGAATCCGCAGATCATATTGCAGATAGTGCAGCAAGAAAGCACTCGTGTCTTGCACATTCATGAGGTCCAAATCCTTGTTGTGTTGTTGTCAGCGGGGTAACATTCCCACTTGCTTCCTCTGCTCTCTTCTGCCAACCTCACACAACAGAAACATGACCAAACGGTTATACAAACGGTTATAATTAATAATTAAATAAACAATAAGCTGAAGCACCACTCTGTGCAGGACAAGCGATCAGACAGTGGCAGCTTCAAGACCTCTAAGTTGTAGTAAATACAATTTGAAAAAAAAACGCTTTTAAAAGTATGAAAAAAAATAAAAATAAAAAAACTCACAAAAGTTCAAATCATTACCCTTTTGCACTCCCCCAAGGTACACATATTTGGTGTCATCATGTTCAGAAATGCCCGAACTATCAAAATACAAAATAAACTAAAAGATTCAAAACGACAGAATTACATGCAAGTTCACCTCCTTTCCCTTTGCTGTCAGTGATTCGATGCTCAGCTGCCTCACCCCCTCTGTGAAGGAGATTGAACACATTCTGCTTCACAGGGGGGTGGTGCGACTGTGTGGATCGCATCACTGACAGCACAGGGAAAGGAGATGAGCTTGAAAGCCGCAGAGAAGTGCACTGAGTGGTCATCTCCTTCACACAGCTGCACAGTGCTGCAGATAGAAGGATATGACCGCTAGTGCATTTCAGAGGTTAAATAGGTGAAAAGGTGGGTGGTCATATTGGAGACAGGGAGTTGTGCTTCTAGGAGATCGTAGGGCATGCTTCTAAGAAACTGGGGAGGTGTGTTTCTAGGAGACTGGGTGTTAACAACAAGTTGTGATGTTTATGTGGCACCCCAGGAGTCTGTTTGCCACAGTGGCATTGCCTCCCTCACAGGGGGTGATGTCATGCCTGGAAGCAAAAAGGGGTTCCTTAGTAAGGTAATACCAGCATCCAACACGTGTCCTGACTCCAGACCAGAAGGGGGAGCTGTGGACCCGGATTTAGGGGAGCTTCCCTATAAATTCTGGCCTAGGGGAGGTGTTAGAGAGAACACCTAAGATAACAGGAGGAGTGCAGACGTTCTGGGTACTGGAGTCGGTGGAGCTCGTCCCAGGACAGTGGAAGACTAGTGAACCAGAGGAGTTGAGGAGAACCTGGGGAGTGGAGCTGTGACTGGGCTCGCCCCAGAGGAAAGCACTAGGAACCGGATGCCGGAGTCCATGGTTGTTCGGGTACTGAAGTCTCGGAAGCCAAATCTGGAGGGCAGAGGATTGCAAGTCTCTTGGTCCTACTCAACACCTGACGGCACAGCAGCATAGCAGAGCCCGGAGCCGCCACTGAGGAGCAATTCCTGCAAAGGGCTCGAGCTGCCTGCCATACGGGTAAAGGACTAGACACGAAAGAAGAGAGCCACAGCACAGCTTTAGGCAGCGAGGTCCAAGTAGCACCACACAGAAGGAATGCCTCTACAACCACCTGGCTAGGTAGATCCCCAATTGCTTCCCGGCTGCCTAGACCTCCATTACCATCTATAGGAAGTGACCTGGACTGCAACTTCAACCACCAAGTATTGGTAAAGGAATGTTCCATCATTGTGTCCTGCAGTTATTTTTTACGCCCTTAGTCCTGCACCCCACTGTATTCTATTCCCAGCATAGACTATGTAAACTGTCCTGGGCCCTTGCTCTACATGCGGAGAACATAACCACCTCAGCTGCATTACCAACGGCCCCAAAGGATCTGATTGCAGCGTCGGCTATCCATCCCCATTGCCGAAACCCACGAGTGGCATCACATTAATTCTCAGACAATATTCCCCTTTTATTGAAACAACCAGGGCAACGGAACCGGACCACGGCCCTGTGACCTCTCCAAAGAACTCCCGACTCGGTTCCGAGTATCCCACGATTCTGGTGGGCATCTTACTTACACCCAGGTTCCAAAACAAACACGCCTCTGGTCTGGAGGCTGCTCCACCAAATGCAGATTAGTGATATCTAGGTAACAATGCAAAATGCTGACAGGATGTATACAGTTAGGGCCAGAAATATTTGGACAGTGACACAATTTTCGCGAGTTGGGCTCTGCATGCCACCACATTGGATTTGAAATGAAACCTCTACAACAGAATTCAAGTGCAGATTGTAACGTTTAATTTGAAGGGTTGAACAAAAATATCTGATAGAAAATGTAGGAATTGTACACATTTCTTTACAAACACTCCACATTTTAGGAGGTCAAAAGTAATTGGACAAATAAACATAACCCAAACAAAATATTTTTTATTTTCAATATTTTGTTGCGAATCCTTTGGAGGCAATCACTGCCTTAAGTCTGGAACCCATGGACATCACCAAACACTGGGTTTCCTCCTTCTTAATGCTTTGCCAGGCCTTTACAGCCGCAGCCTTCAGGTCTTGCTTGTTTGTGGGTCTTTCCGTCTTAAGTCTGGATTTGAGCAAGTGAAATGCATGCTCAATTGGGTTAAGATCTGGTGATTGACTTGGCCATTGCAGAATGTTCCACTTTTTTGCACTCATGAACTCCTGGGTAGCTTTGGCTGTATGCTTGGGGTCATTGTCCATCTGTACTATGAAGCGCCGTCCAATCAACTTTGCAGCATTTGGCTGAATCTGGGCTGAAAGTATATCCCGGTACACTTCAGAATTCATCCAGCTACTCTTGTCTGCTGTTATGTCATCAATAAACACAAGTGACCCAGTGCCATTGAAAGCCATGCATGCCCATGCCATCACATTGCCTCCACCATGTTTTACAGAGGATGTGGTGTGCCTTGGATCATGTGCCGTTCCCTTTCTTCTCCAAACTTTTTTCTTCCCATCATTCTGGTACAGGTTGATCTTTGTCTCATCTGTCCATAGAATACCTTTCCAGAACTGAGCTGGCTTCTTGAGGTGTTTTTCAGCAAATTTAACTCTGGCCTGTCTATTTTTGGAATTGATGAATGGTTTGTATCTAGATGTGAACCCTTTGTATTTACTGTCATGGAGTCTTCCCTTTGTATTTACTGTCATGGAGTCTTCTCTTTACTGTTGACTTAGAGACAGATACACCTACTTCACTGAGAGTGTTCTGGACTTCAGTTGATGTTGTGAACGGGTTCTTCTTCACCAAATAAAGTATGCGTCGATCATCCACCACTGTTGTCATCCGTGGACACCCAGGCCTTTTTGAGTTCCCAAGCTCACCAGTCAATTCCTTTTTTCTCAGAATGTACCCAACTGTTGATTTTGCTACTCCAAGCATGTCTGCTATCTCTCTGATGGATTTTTTCTTTTTTTTCAGCCTCAGGATGTTCTGCTTCACCTCAATTGAGAGTTCCTTTGACCGCATGTTGTCTGGTCACAGCAACAGCTTCCAAATGCAAAACCACACACCTGGAATCCACCCCTGACCTTTTAAACTACTTCATTGATTACAGGTTAACGAGGGAGACGCCTTCAGAGTTAATTGCAGCCCTTAGAGTCCATTGTCCAATTACTTTGGTCCCTTGAAAAAGAGGAGGCTATGCATTACAGAGCTATGATTCCTAAACCCTTTCTCCAATTTGGATGTGGAAACTCTCATATTGCAGCTGGGAGTGTGCACTTTCAGCCCATATTATATATATAATTGTATTTCTGAACATGTTTTTGTAAACAGCTAAAATAACAAAACTTGTGTCACTGTCCAAATATTTCTGGCCCTAACTGTAGATACACACAGAGATATTAGAAAAAACCCAGACAACCCCCTTAAGAGACCGCTGCTTATTTTGCAGTCATGTGGATCTCAATAAATCTCTCTAAATTTTAGTGCGGCCCCCTTGTTCTTTTTCTCCCTCCTTACAGGCATATCATATGGTAGGACAGGAACTTTCAGGCATGTCATGCAGCAGGACAGGAGCATTGTTCAATAGCCTTTTCTATCAGTCCAAATGAAGAAATATTCATTGGCTAGTTTTGCTCTCTTTTGCATGACACCGACCTTTTCAATGCCTCCAACCAGCGCAGCACACTCAGAATATTTAATATTCCTTGCTTTGCAGCGCTGGGGATGTACCTAGGCAGAGCAAGCATATCTGGTGCATCACATATTGTAATATTACATTTTGTTTTTATGCATTCTCAAATAGCAAATTGGCATTTTTTTTTTAATTCACTCTTCATACATTAATATAACATTTCTATTTTTCATGTGTTCATCATCATGTTATCATTTGGCTGATAACTTAATTTCATGTGATAAGATAAGATGTAATTAATGTGTGTCAAATTAAAGAGATAAAACTTGCTGCCCTGATATTGTTATTTTAATTCTATATGGGGAACGGAAATAAGTCATTGCTTAGTTTACACAAGTATTCGTGTGACGTTATCAAGTGATAGAAACCTCTATACTTTATGGTTAGCAAATGTAATATATACATATATAAAAAGAAATACATCACTCAAGCGTCACAATCTCTAGTATCAAAACAGAGTTCTACAGGTTAAATGCAAAGTGCAGCAAGAAGCTCGTGTGTCCTGCCAAAGACAAACCAATTCGAGAAACTGAAATACTAAAGAGCAGCTTCAGTGAGGATCATGATAGATACTGATTGTTAAACGTCAACAAAGATCTGTAACTTGATCACAATAAATGCAAAAAGAACATGTGACTGGGTGTAAGTAAGATGCCCACCAGGACTGTGGGACACTATGGTAGGATACATAGGCGTATACTTCACCCCTTCCTCACAGACCCAGCCAATCACAGTTTGCCAGCATCAGAAACTACTAAACTGCTACATCAGCTGCTGAGCTGTGATTGGCATCTTTTGGAAGGGATAGGTGATAACATCCACTCCCAGAGAAGACTCTGAAGAAACACTCAGTTGGTCTACAAGCAGGGATTTCACATACTGTACTCCACAATACACAAATGTGAATCTCTCTGTGATTCTGCAATGCAACATAATACAAATAAGAAAAAAATGATCTGGAACACAAGTATAACCAAGCAGTACAATGTCCCCAAGTACCCTATTTTTATGCACTTTAGCAATTTATTTATCTATTTATTTTAGGGTATTCTCATTTTTGTTTATTTTCTGTGAATTTGTTGCATTTAGGCCAGTGTTAACATGCACTTATGTACTGCATGGTTATACTTGTGTTCCAGTTCAGTTTTTGTTTTTTTGTAAGTTTTATTGCAGTCATTGCAATCTTAGGTGTGGTCTGTCTTATAGGACCAGAACAGAGTGTGTACATGGCCTTCCTATTGGTGGGTGTTCTCTGTTGGAACCCAGGCTTTGCTCAGTCCTTATCATATTTATGCCACCAGACACCTGGTAAGGTTTTTAATACTTGAAGCTAGGTTAGAACAGTCCCTATGGGGTCGCCATGACATGGTGGGATGGCTTACACATTATTTTGATCAAAAAAAAGTCACCTAGTACCCTCTTTTTATTTTTATGCACTTTCACAATTTATTTATCTACTTATTTTAGGGAATGCTCATTTTTGTTCCTTTCTGTGAATTTGTTACAAAGTAAAAAAGGGCAACAGAATCAGGGGAACTCAGCGATTTTTAGTTATTGGGCAACAAAACAGGATGTCTTTGATTAATTACTTTCATGTACTGCACTACATGGACTGCAATACAATGCTTTTTTCCATTATAATGTTTTTAATTGGTAATGTACCTTCAAATGGAGCATAACTTTCAGACCCTAAAACATAAAAAGTGTAAGATGTAAAAAAAAAAAAAAATACTTATACTCACCTCACTGCTCACCTCTCCACTTCTCACTATCACCTGTCCAGTTCTCGCTGTGTAGCACCCCAGGGTCCCGATGGTACGCCTGGAAGCAAAAGAGGGGTTCCCTATTCCAGTGGCACAGCATCCAACACTTTCCTACCTCCAAACCAGAAGGGGGAGCTCTAGAACCCTGCTTGAGGTGAGCTTCCCTATACAAAAGTTCTGGCCGGAGGAGGAGTTAGTTAGAACAGCCATGGAGTGAGTCTGAGGGGGAAGGAGAGGAAAGCCTGAGGGAGACGAGCAGCTCTGTGCTCTCCCCACAATAAAAGCACATAGAACGGACACCGGGTCTGAGACTGTGCAGGGTCACACATCCTGGCATTCAATAACGGAAGGTGGGGAATTCCAGATTTCCCAGCTACACTGTGTCAGGAGGCAAAGCAGCATACTAGAGCCCGAGGGACGCCTGAAACAGGACTCGAGCTGCTTGTCATACGGCACACGCAGGAGAGAGAGGGCAAGCAGCTTAGCTTCAAGCAGCCGCAGGAGCCACTAAACAGCGCAGAAGGGAGGCCTCCAACTCACCCGGCTAGGTGGATTCCCCGATTGCTTCCAGGCCACCTGGGTGCCCAGTAACATCTGAATTGGTGCTCCGGACTGTACCCGTAACAACGGACCAGTAAACATAAAGGAATCGTTTACTGCTGTGGACTCCAGTTATTTCTGCACCTGTTTCCCTGCATCTCACACATAGACTATTTACACCTGCCTTGGAGACACTCAGCCCTACCCAAGGAGGGCTTACCATCCACGAGGCCGTAAGTCACCATCCCCAGCAGGAATACGGCAGCGGTGGTCCCCACTGACCACATACCCCGGGTGGCGTCACGACAAAATCCTCTGTAAATAACCCCTTCCTTTTTGGACTGAGCCCAGGCTATGAGATCGGGTCACGACTACCATGATCCCAGAGAGACAACACCGGCCCGGCCCCGAGTACCTCAAGGCCTGGGGGCACCTCAGCTGCATATTCTTATGGGGCCTAGGAGGATTCTATGGAAGCACACAAAAGGTCATACTATCATGATGTCACGGACCGAGCTCGCCTTAAACATACATGTGCAGAATCATCTGAGCCAAAAGTCTTGGCCTAGCATGAGAGTGGATCTCAGCGCTCAAAGCGATCAGTAGATGAGATAAGGTTTGAATGTGTGATAGTGAGGAGTCAAATGACCATAGAGGTGAGTTTAATTTTTTTTTTATGTTTTCCACTTCTGATGGTTGTTTAATCTTCAGAAAAATTTGCTAAATCATAAAAAATCTCTATTTTGACAAATATGGATTTTTGTAAAATTTGAGTAGAATTAAATTCCATTTGACTATATTTGATTTATATAAATTATAATTTGTACTGTTGTATAACAGTGGGAAAATAAATTACCAATCCTGCTTCTGGTAATGAGGACTAAACACACTGATCTTGGGAGAATGTAGTTTGTGAAATTATTTTACTCACCAAGCGTGTCAAAATATTTTTCAATGAGTAATATGTATACATTATGTAATTACAAAAAAGACTGTTGATGTAACAATCATCTCTCCAACTAGATCTATGCTACCAAATAAAAATTAACAAGATGTAGACTCTTGAAAATATAATACATGTAGGGGCAGGGCCAGTGTTAGGGTTAGGCAGACTTGGCAGCTGTACTGGGAACTCACCCTCTTAGGGGTGCCCAGCATTTCAATCACAAACTGCAGTGATAATACAGAACTTGCACTATTTATACTTGAGATAGTACAAGTTTTGTACCATCACTGCAGTTTCCGTGGTTGCAGAAGGACCTTTTGGACATGAGAGTCATGTGACTCACCAAAAGTATTAACAGTGTGGGAGTGATGGCCTATACAATATGCTGTGTACAGGACCTGGAACCCTGCCTCTATTCTTATATTCAAATGTATTTGCATCTTTCAGATGTGAATACAAGTCAATAGCGCAGGACCAGAACTGATGCAGAGGAGTCAAAGATGACATGCATAATAATTTTATATAAGGAGGGCTGTGGTGAGGGAGGATTGGTATTACTTTACAAGGAATAAAGCGCGGCATTGGGAACTTCATGGAGCAAATTGGGACAGTATAGGGCAATGAGGGACATTATGGAGCAAAAT
Organism: Allobates femoralis; assembly: GCA_033576535.1. Classification (NCBI taxonomy): domain Eukaryota; kingdom Metazoa; phylum Chordata; class Amphibia; order Anura; family Aromobatidae; genus Allobates; species Allobates femoralis. Next base: position 249,940,020 of record JARQOC010000003.1, read on the forward strand.
TGGAACATTAATGGACAATGAGTGACATTATGGAGAAAATTGGGACATTATGGGGCAAATGGGAACTTTATGAGGCAATTGGGAAATTATGAGCTAATAAGGGACAATATGGAACAAATGTAGATATTATGTGGGAAATGGGAAACTTTATGGGGAAATGAGGAACATTGCGGAGCAAATGGAGACTTTATGGGGCAATGGGGAAATTTGTTGTGCAATGAGGGACATTATGGAGCAAATTTGGGCATAATAGAGCAATGAGGAGATTATGGAGCAAATTGGACAAAATGTGGGAGCTTTTGGAACAAATTGGGACATTATGGAGCAAATGTGGACTTTAGGGGGCAATGGGGGACTTTATGAAGCACTGAAGGCTATTACAGAGCAAATTAGGACTTTATAGGCTAGGGAGGGGATTGTGAAAGGGGGCATAGTATAATGGAGAGCATGGGGACAGGAATATTGGGGAGATATTATACAAATGGGGAAATAGTGGGAGACATTATGGAAAGGGACAGTTTGTGGGGTATTTTGAAGAGAAGCAGTGTGTGAGGGAATATTTTGTGCAGGAAGCTCCTTAAGAGGAAATTATTATTCAGGGGCACAGCATGAGATATATTTATATGGGATATATATTTATATTTCGAGGGTAGTATAATGATAATTTTTTAAGGGCACTGTTTCAGGAAATGCTGCTGAAGACATAGAAGAGGAAAATGTGGACAGAAAAGCTGCTGGAGTGAAATCTCATAATGGCGTATTACATGGGGACAAAAGGGACAAGTAAAGCTTCAATCAAGTAAGATATATTCTATACAGTAAGGTAGCTGGATGTGAATGTTTATTTGTGATCCTGCCAGCATCTCAGTATTGTGGTTCCTTTATTGTATACAGTCTAATGATGTCTGATAACAATAACTTCCAGTAGCCCTTCACCATTGTTAAGAACATATAGGGAATTATAGCTTCAATTAACAACCCTGTCTAATTCCATTTGTTTCGCCCATTAAAATAAAAAACCCTGTACTCACCTCCATGCTGCCGCCATACCAGCAATGTCATTAATCGTGGTTCTGGGCTCACATGACATTGTAACGTCTCATGAGCCCTGTGTCCTATCACCAATGCCTTATAGAATCATATAATGGTGGAGTGGTAGGAATGTATTAATGAATTGGTTGAATATTACTTCCGTGGCTTCATTTATTGAGACTGACATACGCATATCTTAATGAATCAGGACCATTGTTCTCGGCAGTATATCACCTTGTGTAAACAGAGATGTGCTGCCGATAACATGATCTGTATGGGGGCACATTGATCTATGGTGATCGTTCGAATCCCATCATTCTTAGTTGGCCTGTGTGAGGTGCTGATGCACAAGCACTGGAGTTTACTATACTCGATCACGCTCGTCCTGTAAATATAACTGAAAAATTTGTGTGTGGTGGTGCAAAATGTTAGCAGTTGGGTCCCACTTTTACCTTTTGCCCAGGGCCCCACTTTGTCTAAAAATGACCTTTGTATGGCATAGCTTTAAACAAAAGCACACATTTTTGTGCAAAATGCCCCCAAATCAGATGCAATTTACATTAAACATATAAACTATTTACTTCTAAAAAATTTTATTTTTTTGACATTCTAGACATTTTGCTGAAGAAAGCTTGAAGGTGGACCTGACTTAGTAGTGTCTAAGATTTAGACATATTTATTAATAATTTTCAACAAAGTATGGCACAAATAACTGGCACAGATTATACCACTTTTAAGCTGATGAGGTTGCACATGATTAGCATAATTTACCATTTACACCGTTTTGGCACAATTTTTAGAGCAAAATTGTTTGGTCCACAGTGCACAAATTCTTACTTTGACACATTTGTGATGATGCTAGTACAGAATCATAAATATGCCTAAAGCCAGTTACACACTGAATCTGTTCAAATTGGCACGATACGGTTGCATGAATCAGAACATGTCATTGTGCTTGTACAAGGACAATGTTCATGATTTCACTGCACAAGATTGGAACAATCTGATAGATACAGTGGGTAACGTGCTTAAAGAAAGAATGTATTAGTTAGACATGCAATTTAGACCTTGTCAAATATCCCATACTTGTCATATAGTACATTCCAAGAAGAGCTATTTGCTGCCATAACTCCAGGTTTCGTGAGGTATTCAGAAGCACTGTAATAACATCATCAACTCACTGTGACGTAAAACCTCAGGCAATAAAAGCCAGCTTGCACCAGTTCCCTGAATAATCCGGGGCTTATCAGGATGTTTCCTTTTTGTTTGCCGATAGAAGGAAATTCAATCATCTAAATTGTCGATGCAGCTGCTGTTTAGACATCATTTATTCTGTTTAATGATCAAGCAGAAATCTTATCTGTTCGTCTTTCCTTATCAGATTCTCAGTCATATATCACTGTTGAAATTAATCTTTGGATAGCTCTTGTTGTTATTCCTGATCTTTCATTAATCCTCCATGAGGCAGTTGTGATTTCAAGGGTTAAATCTGACTATAATTGAGCAACGTGAAATGAACATGGGGGCTGGCCATGCTTCCTCCTAGTGGGGTGAGGTTGTTTTTCCGTGCAATTACCTATTATTTGTAAAAACGTCTGTATACAGCTGCCAAGAAACTGAGATGTCATACAAACAAAAGCTGCCGATTTAAACAAGGTGCCTCGAAGACTAGAACTGCCAGAGAGGAATTAACGCAGTGCTTCAACCAAATCCCTATTTTAATGCCACAATAGGATACATCGAATGATTGTCTTTTGCAAAGTCAAACTGGTAGTGCAATTAACAAAGCAAATCTTTCATCTTCCTGCCCAAGGGCTTAAAGCTGGAGCCAAAAGACACAGTGTTTTAACAGGTACACTACGCCTAGGGAGTAAAAACACATCTCCGACCACCTAGATGGAGACACAAAGGAATAATGGCATAACTAGGTGAGGGCCGAACACCAGCTGACAGTAGATTATAGAACACAAGTCAGTGGGTGGCTGTTCAGAAATGTTCATAGACGTATGTACATAATAACTACAGCTTTTCATTTGTCAACTGTCATCATTTTATAAGTGAGAGGTCCGACAGATGAATGACAGTAGGTAACACTTCTGTGCATACACTCTTTTAAAAAGTAGTCAAAGGAAGAAGAGGCTTATCTCCCGCCCATGGAAAAAGGTAAATTAAATGGAACAAGAGTGTGTTATTACACTGAGGATAACTTACTTTAACTAGTTTTTCATTTAGTTCTAAGCTATTTAGAGTTTATGTGTCAGCAAATTTATCCAAGCCTATTAAATCACTGCAGTCAAGCACATAAAGTCACAAAAGCAAATATTATCAACCTTCCAATATATCAGTTATGAAACTTTTTCAGTTTTTTCTTTTTTTTGTTTACTATTCGTTGATTAGGCTATCGACCATCATTGCAGTTAAGCATGCAGTGCTCTTAAACTCTTTTAGGCTGGCTTCACATTTGCGTATGGGAAGGCAGCGTTTTGCTGCGTTCCCATACGCAGTTAAACGCATGCGCACTGCGTTCCTATGTTTAACATAGGAACGCATGGTGCCTGCGTTTGCTGCGTTCGGGTGCGGATGCGGACGATATCTGCTGCTTCCGGTGTCCAGCATCCGCACCCGGGACGCAGCATGTTGGGTTTTTTTGTGCGTTTGGGGAGCTTGGACAATCAGCAAGCGTCCCCAAGCGTACAAAAAAAGCATTGTCTTCAATGGGTCCGCAGTGTCCTCTGCATGACACAGCAGGAGAACGCTGCGGACCCATTGAAAAATCTCCCGGTGGCCGCCGGTGATGTCACAGGAGCTCACCGACGGCCACCGGGAGATCAGCTGACCCTCTGCTGTCCTCCTTCTCCCCGCCGCCTGTAATCTCATAGCGATGTCGGCGGGGAGAACAGCTGATCTGAAAGCTGTTTGAATCTTCCCGCGCCGACATCTCCTCACAGTGTCGGCGCGGGAAGATTCAAACAGCTCTCAGATCAGCTGTTCTCCCCGCCGACAGTCCCGGAGCTTACCGGCGGCCGGGGGGGCGGAGATCTCCGGCGCTGATCTCCGCCCCCGGCCCGCCCCCGGACAGCGCCGATTGGCTGCCGGGCTCCATAGTGATGTGTCCGCAGGCGGACATTATCCGCTGCGGACACATCAAAGTGTCCCTGCTTCTGACAGCGTTTGTGTCTGCATGCCATCAGCATGCAGACACAAACGCTAATGTGAAGCCAGCCTTATATTGTATTTGTAAGCACTGCAACAAAGCTAGCTGGGATACGTGGAGCACATTGTTAGCTGCTGATTATGGCAAGCTTCAATGCCACTGTACTTTTAAGGCTACACAGGTAAAACTGCTTTGTATAGCAGGATCGGTAGCTCACGGTTATTGGCCAGCAGTGCATCAATGCTGTTTTTTTGGACTGTCAATCAGGAGGATATGCACTCCAGCAATTAATAAATTGACTGGGTATACTCCATATACAAGAAGATGAGGCAAACCCTATAAGTGAATAATGTCTTAGCCCTGTTATTTTGCTGATTAGCAAAAGTCCTGGAAGTTCATGCGCCACTATCAAATATTAATAGCTTATCCTAGGAATAGGCCTTTTGTATATTAAAGGCTCAGTAAATCACTTTAGGTGAGAAAATGTTATACTCCATCATGCCAGGTGTATCTTTACAAAACCTAATATCACTGTAAGAATGCAATATTTAAAATTAGGTGAATTCTTCCTTGCAGACCCACGTTACCCATACACGCATTGACTTGCGTGTCTAAAGGCCCGTTTACACACACAGATAATTGTGCAGAGATTGTTCGCAGATCTCTGGATGCAGTGAAATCATGGACACATTGTTACATTTTGTGGCTGTGTACAAATGTAACAATGTGTCCATGATTTCACTGCAACCAGAGATCTGCGAACAATCTCTGCACAATTATCTGTGTGTGTAAACGGTCCTTAAGTATGACCCCCAATATCAGATCAAACTCAAATATGCAGTTATTCTTTACCTTGGACAGACATTGTCTGAGGAAAAATGGGACATATTTGGCCCCATAGACTAACATTGGTCCAAGTGCAATATTTTTACAGATCGCAATTGGATAAAAAATACACCCGTCTGCCACCAGTTTTTCCCCATATAAAGTACGGCAACCACCTGTATGCCCTTATTTATAGCCATTCTAAAGTGCTGCATATATGTCATCAAGCCAATCTGCATAATGTGTTATCATACTCAACTATAGGGAAGTCCAGCATTTCTGTGTTATCATACTCAACTATAGGGAAGTCCAGCATTTCTGGTCTCTGGCGCCTTCTCTCTTTTTGGGATCACCAGCATATTTCCCTTCTTCATGTGGATAATGCATGCTATGTCATCCATTCAGTGTGCTCCATTGCACTCCTGTGCATGGGAACTACCTTCTGCCCTACTGAGGGCAGAGCAAAGTATTGTAGTGCATATGCCTTACCTAATGCCTGTGTACTACTGTACTTTGTTCTGCCCTCAGCAAAGTAGAGAGAAGAGCACCTGTGCAGAAGCCGGATGGGGAGAATTGCATGGCTGATGTAGTACATGTCATCCCTAAGAAGCAAGAAGGAGGAAGGTGCCGGATCTAGATCAATGCTCCTATCTGTAATACACTAAAAATTTGATCAAAAATTTTTTGGTGTGTTCCTGATGAAGAGACCAGGAAGGTCTTGAAACGTGTTGAAGCAATAAACAACTTTACCCTGAAGACCTTGTAGGATTCATTTTTAAAGTGCAGCAGCGCGGATCATCTATCATCGCTTGGTCCCATATAGGAGCAATGTCTTGCTTTCCACGAGGAATGGTGGATCCAGCAGCGGCTGTACATGGCGAGGTGAGCAGTCAATGCACTGATTATTTTTGTTTTAAAAAGGATAAAACCCTATTGCGCCCTTGTATCCCCTTTGTTTCCTGGATCTAGATCAATGACACCCATCGGACTGGATCACTCCATAGGTGAGTATAATAAAAGATATCTTTTATATTATGCAAATCGGCTTGGGGACATATATACAGCACTAGATGGTGGCCCGATTCTAATGCATCGGGTATTCTAGAATATGTATGTAGTCGACATACTGTGACTGACAGAACTTGAGTGAACTACATAATATATATATATATATAATATATATATATATATATATATGCAGCGCTATGGTATATGGTGGTACATTACAGCACATGTATAGCAGCGCTATGGTTTATGGCGGTACATTATATTACATGTATAGCAGCGCTATGGTATATGGCGGTACATTACAGTACATGTATAGCAGCACTATAGTATATGGCAGTACATGTATAGTAGCGCTATGGTATATTGCTGTACATTACGGTACATGTATAGCAACGTTATAGTATATGGCAGTACATTATAGTACATGTAGGGCAGCACTATGGCTTTAGGCGGTACATTACAGCACATGTATAGCAGTACTATAGTATATGGCGGTACATTACAGTACACGTATAGCAGCACTATGGTATATGGCGGTACATTACAGTACATGTATAGCAGCATTATAGTATATGGCAGTACATTACAGTAATGTAAGAGCATATAGTATATGCGTACTTTCGTAATGTATAGCAGCGCTATGGTATATGGTACATGTATCATACATGTATGGTACATGTATAGCAGCACTATAGTATATGGCCGTACATTACAGTACATGTATAGCAGAGCTATGGTATATGGCGGTACATTATAGTACATGTATAGCAGCACTATGGTATATGGCGATACTCCACTCCCTGCGGCCCCCCGATCCTCCTGGCCCCCGCTCCTCCACAGTAAAAGTAAAAATAAAAAAATCCTCAGTGAGGATACTCACTTGTCCGCCTGCTCGCTCCACCTCCGTCTTCTAGGTCCTACAGGCCTTTAGGACCTGTCATTGCCTGGGAAACCGATCAGCTGATCGGTCACATGCCCGCTAACTGCCGGTGGGGCATGATGAAGCAGGGGGGCAGGATGGTGATGGGGTTGAGGGGGGGCAGGATTGTGTCGGGGGGGCGGCAGGATGGAGCAAGCGGGGCAGGATGGAGTGAGCAGGGCAGGATGGAGCCGGGGGATCCTGGATAGAGCCGGGGGGAGCAGGATGAAGTGAGCGGGGCAGGATGGAGCCGGGGGAGCAAAAACAGCGAGGGGCAGGATGGAGCGAGCGGGGCAGGATGGAGGGAACGGGGCAGGATGGAGCGAGCGGGGCGGGATGGAATGAGTGGGGCAGGATGGAGCGAGCGGGGCAGGATGGAGCGAGTGGGACAGGATGGAGCAAGCAGGGCAGGATGGAGTGAGCGGGGCAGGATGGTGGCGGGGGGCAGGATGGAGCGAGCGGGGCAGGATGGAGTGAGCAGGGCAGGATGGAGCGGGGGGGGCAGCGGGGAGCGGAGGGGTCAGAGGGAGGGCCGCATGGAGCGAGGGGGACAGGAAGAGCAGAGGGGGGCAGGAAGAGCGGGGGTGCTGAGGGAAGCGGGGAACCGCAGGGAGCGCGGGCAGGAGGAGCGGGGGACTGTGAGGAGAGACGCTGCTGCCACCGTCGGCCGGACTGTGTATCCCAGCAACAGCGGCGCTAACGCACTGCTGTAGCGGGGCTGCAAATTAGTGCGAAATTCGAACTTTGATTTCCCGCGCCTATTTGCATAGTCTGCACTCATTGGTGCCCGCCTCTGGGTCCAGAACTAGATTTTCCGCTATATGAGTTTAATGCTGATTTTTTTTTATTCCACCGTTGCTCTCTAAGCTTCTTTATTGCCTTGCCAGGAGATATTCTTTGTGAATTACAGTTTGCAGATGAGTTAATGCTGGCAGCTACCTATCATCTATTCACTAAGGTCTTAAAAATAGACTTTACAAATGAAAGGACTAAAACAAAAGGACATACAAGAAAGTGACAAGAACCTGTTGTTTGTTGTCTACACCAACATGCTGAAATCTGCAGCCTACCAACAGCTGGCGTGCCATAGGACATCTAAGCTTGGATTTCCGTAAGCAGACAAATATTATGGATGTCTCTTTGCAATGTCTCTAAATTGACATTTTTACTGCATTGAAGAAACCCTTCCATCTCCATTGAACAATAAATATTAAATCCACACATTAGCAGTGAACACATAAGAGGGAAGTGGGAATATAATGAATCACACAAATTCCTTTCTGTACTATGCATATTATTAGAGTTGTATCTGTTAGGGAGCAATTTCGGGGGGATAACAACCAGACTTGTCAATGTATTTGTGAAGGGACTGATTTACATTCCATGGTTATCACAGATAACTGTGGAAATTCTTATAATTAAGGGTGCTTTCACACCACGATTTTTGCATTTCCGATGCTGTCCGAAAAAAATCGGACAGCATCGGACCGATTTTCGGATCCTATGGATCCCTATGGGGATCGGACCGAATCGGATGTGCACTAAATGCCATCCGATTTGGTCCGATCCGATTCTGCCCGATTTTGGCCGATTTTTTTCAGGAGAAAAAAATCGTTGCCTGCAACGATTTTTTCATCCGATTACAAAATCTGACAGAGTCGGATCGGACCAAATCGGATGGCATTTAGTGCACATCCGATCTGACCCGATCCCTAACATGGGGCCCTATGGAGAAAGGTCCGAGGAAACATGTATGTCTCCTCGGACCCCATTTTACTGTACTGAGCAAGCTCAGTACAGTAAAACTGCTCCTGGGAGCACAAGGGTTAAAAAGAAAAAAAAAAAAAGTTTATTCTCACCTGCCCCCGAGCCCCCGCTGTCCCCCGCCGTCTTCCGCCATCTTCCTCTAGGTTCCCGGTGGCTCCCGCAGGCTGCCGCAGGCTCCGGTGTCAGCAGAGGTGTACCTCTGCTGTACAGGACCTGCGGTGATGTCACAGTCATGTGACCGCGAGTTCACCATGGTGAACCCGCGGTCACGTGACTGTGACATCACCGCAGGTCCTGTGTACAGCAGAGGTACACCTCTGCTGACACCGGCAGCCTGCGGAAGCCACCGGGAACCTAGAGGAAGATGGCGGAAGACGGCGGGGGCTCGGGGGCAGGTGAGAATAAACTTTTTTTTTTTTTCTTTTTTTCAGCCTCCGGCGCCGATTTTATGCCGGAATCGGGTGCCCATTTGGCACCCGATTCCAGGCATCAGAAGGGAGCCGATGCTGTCCGATTTATATCGGACAGCATCGGCTCCCTAAAAATCGTAGTGTGAACGCACCCTAACAGTTTTGTTTCACGGCCCACCTATCATCTTCTGTTATGTGTTGAATGTGGTTCCAGCATAAAGAATATATTCTGCTGATGGTAATACTAGATGATTACAAATTTAATAAATACAAGGGAAAATCCAATGATGATTACTAAATGTTAATTCTAGGGGTACCGTCACACCTGGCGACATCGCCGCCGATTACATAGGCGACGTAGGGGCGTGGCTTATCGGCGGCGACAGCACCGCTGCGTCGCCTAATGTAAAGGGGCGATGTCAGCGCTAAATATCGCCTCTGAGTGGGCTGAGAGCACTGCTGAGAAACCAGGCGAGCACTCTGGGGTGATGTGTACACATTGCCCCATGTAACATGCCGATCGGCGATGTTACAGGCGATGGGAGCCATAGGCTCCTATGTTACAGCATCGCCGCTGGGGTTTGTAGACACCCCAGTGGCGATGCCGCCTGTAACATCGCCAGTGTGTCGGCAAAAAAGTGCGAGCCCCCGTGCGTCGCCGGCGATATCTCCGGCAAAGTCACCAGGTATGACGGTACCCTAAAGGCCCCGTTATACCCAGCGACATTCCAGCGATCCCAACAACAATACGACGTGGCAGGGATCACTGGAATGTCACTAACTGGTCGCTGGTAGGATGCCACACAGGCAGACCTACTCACCCCGACTATAATATGCATCCCCCAGTTTCCTCCACAATTTATGGAAAAAAGATGTGTTTTATAATTCAAAAAATACGGTAAACCAAGGGAGACCATAGTAGAGTGAGAACGACATCCTTATTATATGGAGGGGTGACACGGCAGCTATATTGATCTTTGTTGCGTAATTAAATAGCAACAATCTTAATTTAAAAGTTTGTTTTTCACAACCGAGCACACACATCCAGCTCACAGAGCAGCAGACCATGAGGAGGCAATGGGGCCCATGAGTTGGGGGGTCCAGTGCAAGCTCTGGCACTGCGCCTCCCCTCACATCATCACACAAAGCTATGATGAAAGATGGAGCACTTTACCATCTGCTCTTTCCTTCATCATTTTCCCGCTGTGCCTGCGTTCTGATGTCTAAGTGGAGTGCAGTGACATCACTAGTGTGTACCCACTGTGATGAGCCATGCACTGTGCAGGACACTATCATGGAGACTGGATCAGCGGGCGAACTTGGAAGATGTGAGTACTTGTTTATTTTTTTAATCAGTAAGTGCACAGTGACCTAAAGACTATGGGGAGTGCATTTTAATATATGGAGGAATATGAGGCTGCATTATAATATATGGAGGACGCAATAAAGATAAGAAAACATGGCACTCACCGCAAGTGGAGTAATCTTCATGTCTTTAATCCATGCATGTTACAGACATAGACGATATGCAGGGGAGGGAGGGGGTTACCGAGTCTCAGCACCCCCTCCCTCCCCTGCATATCGTCTATGTCTGTAACATGCATGGATTAAAGACTTGAAGATTACTCCGCTTGCGGTGAGTGCCGTGTTTTCTTATCTTTATTGCGTATTGAGATTGTCTGGACTCTTTGCACGTGCACCGCTGCTCTTAGGAGCCGCACACTCTGAAGACTTAATGCAGTAAGACACGGGTTGACAGTGCCCGAACACACTCCGTTCTTTGTGGTGTAATATATGGAGGACTCTGGGGTGCCTTATAGTATATGGAGGACTGTGGGGGGTATTTTAAACTATATAGAGGGACTATGAGTCTGCATTATAATATATGGTGGGATATGATACTGCATTATAATATATGGAGGGATATGAGACTGCATTAGAATATTTGGAGGGATATGAGACTGCAGTATAATGTATGGAGGGATATAAGACTGCATTATAATATATGGAGGGATAATAAGCTGCTGTTCTTAGTTATAACAAAATCGAATTATTATTTTGCACATAAAAGTCAGAAAGTAAATAGACAGAAAAGACAGTATATTGCCACCTCAGTTGACTCAGGAAATGTCATAGACTATGTTTTGAGGGGATATTTTAACTCCGCGCTTTACAGTCAGTCATCAAAAAAAGGCCTGTTCACTGTTTGTATGCGTGAGGCAATAGATACTGGTTTCACAGTTAGACTGCATATTTATCATGTGACCTATAACTTAGGATATAAAACAGTGATGTCACAATAGAATGTTAGCCTATAACATTCTGAGTCATGTAACTGTGTTTTTGCGATATTTGTGTCTCCTGCGTTCTACTTATGGATTTGTGTTTTGGATTTCCGTTTGATCCATTCTATTGAACACCACTGTTTTGTTCTCTTCCATATATGGTAAGTTACAGAAGTTGTAGCGTAATTAACTGCATTTAGGTATAACAAAATAGAATGATTATTTTACATATAAAAACCTGGAGGGGGCAGAACCATATGCATCCATGAAGAGGGTGGGGCTATGTGTGCACATAGGCTAAAACTTTATTGTGAAATCACAATAATAAAGTAGTGGAATAAAGGGGCAGAGCCATATGCATCCATGAAGGGATGGGACTATGTGGAGGGGGTGGAGCTATGAAGGGGCAGGGCTATGTGTAGGGGCAGAGCTATGAGGGAGTGGGGATTTGAATAGACATACATTCACACACATACATGCATTCAGTTTTATATATTAGATGGAGGGATATGAGGCTTCATTATTTTATTATTATTATTATTATTATTATTATTAATTTATAGAGCATCATTCATTCCATGGTGCTGTACATGAGAAAGGGTTGCATGCAGACAAGTTACAAATATAATGAACAAAGTGACAGACTGATACAGAGGGGCTTACATTCTACAGGGCAATGGGCAGGGAGACAGTAGGTTGGGTCTGCTCGGGTGGTACTAGATTGCCAGGTCCAGTGGTGGTGGAGCTCCGGGTCCAGTGGTGTTGAGGCAGCAGTGTGCTCATTACAGGTTGTAGGCTGTTCTGAAGAGATGGGTTTTCAGGTTCGCTTGAAGGATCTGAGTGTAGGGGACAGTCGGACGTGATGTGGTGCAGAGTTCCAGAGGATGGGGGATGCTCGGGCGAAGTCTTGCAGGCGGTTAGATGAGGAACGTACAAGTGTGGAGGAAAGGAGGAGGTCTCGGGAGGATCGAAGATTATGAGTGGGATGATATCGGGAGATTAGTTCAGAGATATATGGGGGGGACAGATTGTGGATGGCTTTGTAAGCCAATGTTAGTAGTTTGAATAGGATACTCTGGTGAATTGGGAGCCAGTGGAGGGAATGGCAGAGGGGAGACGTGGAGGAATAGCGAGGAGAGAGGTGGATTAGTCGGGCAGCAGAGTTAAGGACAGATTGAAGTGGTGCAAGAGTGTTAGCAGGAAGGCCACAGAGTAGGAGGTTGCAGTAGTCCAGGCGGGAGATGATGAGGGCATGCATGAGTAGTTTAGCAGAGTGGGAGTTGAGGAAGGGACGGATTCTGGCAATGTTTTTGAGTTGGAGACGGCAGGAGGTGGCAAGGGCTTGGATGTGCGGTTTGAAGGACAATGCAGAGTCAAGTGGTACTCCAAGGCAGCGGACTTCGGGTACAGGGCAAAGTGTGATGTCATTTATTGTGATAGATAAGTCTGGCAAGGAAGGTGTGTGAGATGGAGGAAAGATGATGAGTTTGGTTTTGTCTACATTGAGTTTTAGGAAGCGGGAGGAGAAGAAGGAGGATATGGCTGATAGACACTCCGGGATTCTGGACAGCAGAGAAGGTGACGTCTGGGCCAGAGAGGTAGATCTGAGTGTCATCAGCATACAGGTGATACTGGAAGCCATGGGACTTTATAAGTTGTCCGAGACCAAGAGTATAGATGGAGAAAAGGAGGGGCCCAGAACAGAGCCTTGAGGGACCCCAACAGAGAGGGGATGGGGCGAGGAGGTTGTGTGGGAGTGAGAGACACTAAATGTGCGGTTGGAAAGATAGGAGGAGATCCAGGAGAGGGCAAGGTCAGTGATAGCAATGGAAGAAAGGATCTGTAATAAGAGGCAGTGGTCGACTGTGTCGAATGCAGAGGACAGGTCTAAAAGGAGGAGGATGGAGAACTGTTTGTTTGTTTGTTTGTTTTCTATGAAGGGATATAGGCTGCAGTATAATATATGGAGAGTTATGAAGGTGCATCATAATAATTGAAGGACTTTTGGCTGCATTATAATAAGCAGGATAATGGGGGTACATTATAATAATTGGACGACTATGCGGGCTACCTTATGCATAGAGTATTATGGGGGGTGCATTAAAATTCATGAAGGAATATTCGGGCTGCCTTATAATATATGCAGAAGGATTATACCATATGATGGACTATGAGGGTACATTAAAATAGTTGGAGGACTATGGTGGTGGGAGGAGGACCATATATACCAGGATAAGGAGCATACTGTATATACCAGGAGGAGGACCACATGTATACCAGGAGGAGGACATATATATGAGGATAAGGGTCATATTCCAGGAGGTAAATCGTATATATCAGGAGGAGGACCATATATAGCAGGATGGAGATTATATAGCAAAATGGGCAACATTAAATTATAATAAAGGGGAAGAGGGATCATTTGTAAGTCTTTAGAGGATTTAGAGCGCTACACGTTGCCCATACATCTGACAAACATATGTGGGGTGTTGCAACATGCACATGGGAGGGCCCAGGTCCAAATTTTGCACTAAGGCCCATCGGACTTCAGTTATGCCATTGACTGTCAGTACAGCACAGATGGTTATCCATTGCAATCCTGGTGTATTCCAATAAGTTATATCAATGATTTTTTAAATAAAAGATAAGGTCCCACATAGGGACTAAGTGAAAAAGTAAAACAATAAAGAACCAAAAATATATATACCGGTATATAAAAAAGTTTATTTATGTAAAATATATAATAAAAATACACATATTTAGTATTGCTGCGTCCGGGACGACCCAGTCTATAAAACTGTCGTGCCAGTTATCCTCTTCAGTGAACACCGTAAAAAAATAAAATAAAAAACTTGGCAAAAACACCATGCTTTTTTATCATAGCACCAAAAAAAGAGAAAAAAAAATACTGCAACACTCATTCTATCAGTGTGCACAGGTGCGAAGCCAAACAACAATTGTAGCACTAAAAAAGAGAAGCTGCATTCTGCTCTGACCATAAAAATATACAAAATTATTTCAGTTAGGTAAGAATACAAAAATTGACACACTTAGCTTTAAAAACCTGGGCATATTATTAAACTGCCCAGTCGCCATGTCGAGGCGTGTCTCTTGGACTGGGTCCCTAACCTTCAATTTCTTCCTATACCTGCATTAAAACCTCCTTTTGTATGGGCAAGTTAGAAAAAGTGATAACAGAGAACAATCGCATACAGTCAACAGGGTGTGAACCCACATTATATACTAGAGAGAAAAAAACTGCAACACTCATTCTATCAGTGTGCACAGAGGCGAAGCAAAAGAATTGTAGCACTAAAAAAATAATTTTGTATATTTTTATGGTCAGAGCAGAGTGCAGCTTCTCTTTTTTAGTGCACCAAAAAAAGCGGAAAAAAACCTAAAAAATGTAAATCTGGTATTGCTGTAATTGTAATGACCTAATGAATAAAACCTGCTAATAAATAATACTGCAGGGTGAATGATGTAAAAAATAAATGCACAAAGCTAATTTTTCAACTGCTGTTGATTTGTTTATTCTGCTTCCCAAAGATTGCAGTAAGGGCCACGTCACACACACAGATATTTGTGCAGATATTGTTCGCAGATCTCTGGTTGCAGTGAAATCATGGACAGATTGGTCTATTTGTACACAGCCACAAAATGGAACTATGTGTCCATGATTTCACTGCAACCAGAGATCTGCAAACAATATCTGCACAATTATCTGTGTGTGTGACGTGGCCCTAAAGCGGCCGTCACACGCTAAGATATCACTTGCGATATTGTAAGCGATCACGTGCACGCGCGATCGCTTACAATATCGCTCACATCGCTGGTGAGATGTCACACAGACAGACTCACCAGCGATGTGGGCCAGCGAGATCGCTGGTAACTATGGTACACATCGGGTTACTAGGCGCCGCGCGTCGCTTAGTTACCCGACGTGTACCATAGTTACCATCTCCCAGCATAGGCTCTGCCGCTGGGAATCGTTCATCGTGGTGTTATACACCACGATGAAGCAGATCGTGACATCGTTCATCGCTAGATCTGAGCTCCGGAGCTCAGATCTGCGATGTCACGATCAAGCGATTTTACATAGTAAAATCGCTTGATTACATGCAACGATGCCAAAACGATATCGCTTAAGCGATCAAAAAGGAGATCGCTTAAACGATATCGGGCTTAAAATCGTTGCGTGTGACGGCCGCTTAAGGCTCAGCTCACATTTATCCTGCGCTTACATTGGAGCTAATCTCTGAAGAACATGATTGGGACAAAACTCCCAAAGTAAAATTCATTATAATAAGGAAGATGGGATCACTTTGAACCACCTGTGATCCAGTGGTGTCCATCTTTTTACCCATCTTTTTAGATCTGCACAAAGTGCAACCAATGGCTGGGGTCATACTTGAGCCTTGGATCTGCTAAAACTATCCGTTTTTGAAAGTTAAAAATCTTGAAAGACTGATCCGTTAACAGATCCATAGGCTCCAATGCAAAAAACGCAGTGTCAAAAGTGCACTGAAGAAAATGCTATGCGTTTTTGAAACAGCCATAAAAACCGCTGCTAGCAGCGTTTTGGGAGCAGTAAAAAAATGTGTAGCATTCTTTTAACATGGGGCCCTATGGGAAACGCATTCGTTAACGCAAATGGCTATTTAGAAGCATGCATTAACGAATGCGTGTTTATTGTTAGGCTTTTTCATACACAAATAAATGTTGTCACAGGTCATGTCACCTCTGCAAGCCATACATAGTGGGGGGGGGACACTGGAAGTCTTAACTTGCCCACTGGAGTGTCTTCCGAAGTTCTGGACTCTGCCACATCAAGGTATGTACACATGTGTGTTAAATGTGCTGATCATGCATGTTAGAAAGCCACATGCTACACACATGTAATGTGTCCTTCTTATTCTGTTACCTCCACAGATGTCAGACTCAGAGCTGAGCGATGTTGACACCCTCTCAGAGTCTTCCTCATCACAGTCTTCTGTGATTACCCATTACATACTGTGGTGGCTTATCATTAGTGGGGCTTTGGCAGTGTGGACATGTTGCATTGTTTGCACATTGTCCCTGCAAAAATATGCCCTTTCATGTAGGTTTAATCTACGTGTCACATAAAGGTATGTCACACGTGTAACATGATGTGTGTGCAGCACAAGAATCTGACACCAGCATCCTCAACATGGTTGCTGTTGTCATCACTGGTGCAAATTGGTATTTATGGTGCATGGGATCTTTCATGGGGTCGTTTTAATACCAGCCTGAACATTATTGTTTGCAACGTGGTTCTTGGCCCCCACATGTTTTTACTAAACATTGTGTCATGTGGTGGACATATGTACTGTGTTGCCTATATGTATTAATGTGATACTGTGTCATGGCCTGCATGTATGTACTGTATTTCCCTGACCATACTCCTCATGGTGTGTGTGTGTCTGCTGACGTGCTCCACATGGCCCTTTAACATGCCCCAAAACACACACGCATGTTCATGGTAGCATCCCATGTGGCCATGGTGTTTACTCATGTGGGCACCTTTGAAAGATGACTGTTCTGCCAAATACTCTGCCCAATGACTCTTGTTGTGATCAAATGTTCTTGTAACATATGCCTACATGTATGGGCCCTCACTCATGTTCATCTTATGTGTTCCAGAAATCTTCAGTGTGTCCACAGACTACGCAGGCAAACAAGTAAGTGTCTTCTGTGTGTAATGCATGGGCAAATGTTAGGTTAAAGCATCATGGCAAACATACAGGACATGTGTCACACATGGTTCACCACATATGTGTGTGCCACACACTCATGCTTGGACCACAAGTGCAGAGGACACAGAGACGCATGAAATGTTGCTTTGTAAGGGTTGTCATGGAATGTGTCTTTGTGTGTATTTATTTGCATACATACATGTTTGTGTGCACTTACATGTGTGTATACAGATGTTTGTGTGTTTGTCCTCATGTGAGCATGTTCTGTGAGGGTAAATCTTTAAACCATGTCTTTTGTTTTGTCAACGCAAGAAGAGCCACAAAAGCGGTAAACACATGCAGAAAAAAAAACACACACATAAGGCGGGGACATCAGCCATCCGCATAAGACATGTGATTCTTCAAAACATGTGTTGGGATGGTTGGGGAAGGTGATCACATGTGTATTGTTGTTTTTGAAACAAACATATGTTGATGGATTTTTCACACACAGGAGAAGGAGGCCTCACATACTGTAGCCGGTCCAAAGGGCATGGCAAAAGAGGGAAGGATGCACCCATTCCAGCTCCTGTGGTAAGAAACCTGTTGTTGAATGTACTCATGGCCCACCCAAATCTATTTTTTGTAAAAGAGTTTGTGTTTGGAATGTCTGAAAAGGTCATTGGGTAGCATTTTTTTGGCCAAGGCTGTCAGCTATCTTGTTACCTATGTCTGCAAACACATCTGTCTGCAATCCATGATATAATGTACATTTCTCTTTTTTTCTTCCCCTAGCCCACTAGCAAACATGGCCGTCATAAGGATCCGAAGGGTTTTCCAAAACCCAATAATGACAATGAAGTACTAATTAATTTAGTTGAACCACATGGCTCCATCTGGGACCAGGGCCTTCCTGGCCACCAAAATACTGTCCAAAACAGAAAGCTTTGGACAAGTATTTTTACAGACATGTTCCCAAATTACAAGAACATGAGCCTGGGGGAACAATAGTACATTGGTATGTCCTCATGCTGCACACCCAATGTATGTGTACACACAATAACATGTTTTTGCTAATCTTTGTTCAAACATTAAGACATCATTTGGCCCTTTACCTTTTTCCACCATGCAGCCCACAAAGTGCACATGCGGTGGAGGTTCATGCGCAATAGATATGTGCGTGATGTCCGAGAAAGCGATACATTTTGCAGTGGTGCTGCTGCTCATCCACCCACACTCTACAAGCACCATGACCAGCTGGGTTTCCTTCAGAAGACTATTGAAGGGAGACCGTACGTTGGCAAATACATTAGGCATGCTACAATGTGTAACACCTTTACTTAACAAGTACATGTTAGCAGACCACTTACACCCACACACCCTACACTCACCCTGTACTCACACTCACCCACCAATCACACTTACCCTGCACTCACATCACACTTTCCCCTGCACTGGCGTCACACTCTGCCCTGCACTCACGTCACACTCTGTCCTGCACTCACGTCACACTCTGCCCTGCACACACGTCAAACTCTGCCCTGCACTCACGTCACACTCTGTCCTGCACTCACGTCACACTTAGCCCTGCACTCACGTCACACTCACCTTGCACTCACCTCATACTTAGCCCTACACTCACCTAGCACTGACCTCACACTTAGCCCTACATTCACCTTGCACTCACCTCACACTTAGCCCTGCACTGACCTTGCACTGACGTCACACTGTCTCTAACGCAAAACCCGCGTCGCTGATTGTTTGCGGCTGGCTGGGCGTGACCAATCAGTGACGCGGGATTTCCGTTACAGCGAAACAGGCACAGTCTGCCCGGTCTCCCGACCCCCTCCGCTCGGTCTCCTGCCCGCTGCTCACCCGCTCCATGCTCCCTCCCGGCCGCTGCTTCATGCTCCATCTGCCCGCCGCTCACCCCGCCATTCTTCTTCTTCTTTTCGTGGCATAGACTCCAGAAATTCAAAGGCCGCAGGGGGTCGGGGTCAAACAACCAAAGGGGGCATCGTAATGGCCGTGAACAAGGGCACGTCCACCACATCAGGGCTATGCCCTTGGACATGCCTACTATGACGCCCCCTGTTAACTCCGCCCCCTGAGGCCTTGGAATTTGTTGACGTCTATGCTGGAGGAAGAAGAAGACATGCTAGGGTGAGAAGCGGCTGGACAGAAGCCTGGAGCGGGTGAGAACTGAGGGGGCCACTGCTGCACACTCGCAGCACCACCGTACACCTGCACTGCCGCACACCCACATATTCTAAAATACCCGATGCATTAGAATCGGGCCACCATCTAGTGATAAATATAAATTCATGGGCGAGATGGATAATTTGGTGGCCAAGTAGTGTAAAAATACCATTAAATGTCACTGTGGTCTGTGACGATGAGTCAGCAGACCAAGATCAGTGGTCTTTTTACCTGCAAATGTGGTTCATGATGAATAGGTGCGTGTTTGACCTGACATTGTTTTGCCTTGGCTATAGCCATTTGTTTTGGCAATTTAAAATTGCTTTCACACACTTTCATCCCATGTGGATATTGTTTATCTTTCCTTGTTGCTCATGTTGAGCATGTTTTTTGATGCTACAAGTGATGATTGGAAAATAAAATTATTTTGGTTCAAAACCAAAAACAGTATGTGTCTGCCATCATTTTCAGACTGGGTGACTCTGACCTTCCAAAATGGCCATGAAGAATATGGCGGTACGGGTTCACAGTGAAATTAATATGCCTACAGAATCCTAATTGCCTGAGAACATCGTAAACACACAACATACCTTTACATAATAATTAATGGTGTGGTGTTTGAGTTACTGTCTGTAACTACATTGTGTATTCACAACATGGGACATTTGAGTCTGTTCAAGCAAAGCACATTTGAATGGCATCAAAAAGGATTTAGTAGAAAAGTAAAAGGCACCCAACTGGTGTGTTAGGGTACCTTCTCACACCACAAATGCTGGAGACATTTTTGGCGGCGATATTTCTCGCTGGAATTATCGCTGCCCAATTGCCTCCTTATTGCGGCGTGTATTTCGGGAATATCAGCACCACAAATGTCTCGCACGGTTGTGGCGTGAGAAGGTACCCTTACATGTGGTAACAAATTAAAGACATAATTCCATTCATAAGGAGCTACTTAAGCAACACAGAGCAACAGCTGAAACACAAATGTCGTCAACGGCCAGTATGCCGACCCACCTGAGACATAAAGTGGTCAGCATATTGGTTGCGCAGCTCCATTGCTGCAACTGTTGAGTGGACATTTTCCAGTTGGAGGCCTACTAAACTGGAGTCCCACTCATATGGGTCAAGGATTATCTGGTCTTTTCTACACACATAATTATGAAGACACACACAGGCCTTGACCACGCTGTCCACATTGTAAGGGTGCCACTGTATGGTGCTCAGCAACACCCACTACTTTGCAGCCAATATGCCAAACGCTCATCTCGACGTACTGGCGTGCCCGGCTTAACAGCGTGTTAAAGTTACGCTTGGCAGGCGTGAGTGTGCAGCTGGCATATGGCTTCATTAGGTTTACATGAAGCTGAAAGGCCTCATCAGCCACCAAAACAAACAGTACACTGGGAGCAGTGGTGCCAGGCAAAGGTCACGGTGGGGGGATATGAAACTGTCATTATAAAGTGCTTGCCTCATGGCACTGTCCTTGAACACTCGGGAATCATTCATATGGCCATACGCCAATATATCCACCGCGATGAACCTGGCCATGGTCATCTGCTATTGTCATTAGGACCATCGAGTAAAATTTTTTGAAATTGAAAAAATTTGAACCACTATGGGGTGGTTTCCGGATCCTTATATGTTTGCCATCCAGGGCACCAATGCAGTGGGGAAACTGGGCAGCTTGTTAGAACTGGAGGGCATTCTGGCGTCATGTCGCGACAGTGGGACCTGGCATCATCAGGGGCTGGAGTTTGGCCCACAGCACTTCACACATCTCGGAACAAAGGTGGAGATGGTCGACCGGCCAATTCTGAACTGGTAGTGAAGGGAGGCGTATGTCTCCCCTGTGCCTAAATACTTGAAAGATAAATGTGAGGCGCCCCCAGTCTGTGGGGTACTCAGGAACTGTATCGCTTCTGCTGTCACTGGGGAGTCAGGGGGATCGTGACCTGGTTCAGTGGCCTGAGCGTTAGTTGAAAAGTGGGATATGTTCAGGGAAGGTTGTCATGATGCCACCCGCAGTATGTGGTCAGGGTGACCACCGCTGCTTTATTCCTGCTGGGGATGGTGATGAGGGGCAGTGTAGATGGTAAGCCCTCCATGGGTAGGGCTGGGTGTCCCTGGACAGGTGTAGTTGGGGCTGCGTACTCTGGATGTCCACCGGCTCTTCTCCTGCAGCTTCTCCAGCCAGCACACAGGGACAGCAAGGAGGCTCCGCAAGTGGGAGTTCTGCTGCAGTTTACTAATAAACAGTCTCATGCACTTTTGAGCTGACCGGGTACTTTACTCTCAAGTTCTTAAAAGCAAGTTACAGCACAATTCACAGTTAAAGTTCTTACACTCTACTGGGGACCCAGGTTCCACTGTAGCTCAGACTGTTCCTCTGCATTGCTCCCCTCAAAGTACCTTTCAGGCCATGCTTGTCTCTCTCTCACTGTGCTCGCTCACGGGTTCGGTCTGGCCATTACGGGCTCTTTAGTGATGCTTCCCTCTGCTTCAGGGTCACTAGCCCAAGTACGATGGCTGTGTTCCTACTCTGTGGCGGTAGGTAGGTCGCGGGCCATAGAGTCACCGCACCAGGCCGGTGTGTCTTGTGATTGGGTCTTAGAGTCTCCCCGGTCACCTTTACAGAGCCGCTCCCTGGCTTTCCTGGCCTAGCCCTCCAGTTATCCAGGTGTAATTTGGGCTCACCAGGCTCCTTCTACCTCCCTGGTTGTCAGCTCTGGGTCCTCCAGTCAGCTATTTAAGTGATTGTTCTCCCACTATTCTGTAGTGTTCAGCTGTAGGGTATGTCTGATTGTGTTTGTCATCGCTAGGGGGCCGGGGTACCCAGAAGTAGGACGGAGCTGGACGTAGGGAGTCAGGGAGCTGCTCTGGCTCTGATACGGGGTCCCTGACTCGTCCTGTACTCGGAGGTACCTCTGAAGGTGAGGAGGTACGAGCCGCTAGCCTAAGACCCTAAAACTCCTGAGAAGCCCTAGGCATAAGCCCCTACCTCCACCCACAGACCATGGAACCCAGCAGCTTAAAATGGAGAAAAACAGCAGCTTCAGATCAGTGTCTGCTGACAACAGGTCACAGTCCATAAATGAACTGAATCAGCGAACAGCAGGTGATGTGAACTGACCCACTTATGGCCTAGGGGTGGGGAGCAACCAGCCCAGGCACCCCCCTCAGCTCACCTAAGCATGAGTCATATTCATCACACACACTTGCACTCTCAGCTCCCACTGATTAGGTTCCTCTCTCACACTGAGAGCAGGGAAAAAAAGGCTTAATTTAAACCACAGCAGCAGCACTTCTAAACAGCAAGGCAGTCAATATGTAACAGTACCCCCTTCTTTATGAGAGGCCTCTGGACTCCAAACCGGACACGTCCGGCAATGGTCTGAACCTCCTGAGCGATGACCTATGGAAGATATTATGGTACAAAGCACTGGGGGAGGGCTAGCTGGAACAACACGGGGTTGCAAACAGCCGCAATTTTAAATGGACCAATCACTCCAGTAGTAGGAGCTCCAGCCGCACACTTCCACCTTACGTGTTTTGACAGCACCCACACATACTCATCCACACTCAAGTCTGGACCTGAACGTTTATTACCATTCACGCGGTCACAGACTGAAGGTTTACTCTCAGGGTGGCAGACGGCAGAGATGGTGCCCGGTTTAATTTCGGGGACCATTCTCACCAAGGGATTAGTGGGGGTAACCTAACATGCTCCTCCGGATAACCCTGAGTCTAGCATCAATCTGAGGTGCCCGCAGGGTTTTACTCCTATCCTTCGGTGGGTAATTAACCACCATTGGTAGAGACATAGGAGCAGGCCTGACCAACATGGCAGACACAGCAGCACTCCCGCGCTTATCCACATAGAACATCTGCAGCTGACAGGCAGGATTAGCACGGTATGGACAGACCCTAATGAAGTGATCAGATTGACTGCAAAAGAAACAAGACCGCCCAACCTGATGACCTGCAGATGGGTTAGTACAAGACTCCGCTGTCCCCAACTGCTTAGGAACATCAGAACCCACACGTGTAACCTCCACAGCAGGGATGGTCATTGGGGCAGGGTCGGATGCGTCTCTCTCTTAGGCGTCTGTCCAACCTAATAGTGAGCGCCATTGCAGCCTCCAGTGTCTCTGGAGCAGCATACTGAGCCATGGTGTCCTGTAACCGATCTGACAACCCCAGACAGAACTGACTCCTCAGAGCAGGGTCGGTCCACTGAGTGTCAGTGGCCCACCTCCTGAACTCAGAGCAATACTCCTCGACCGGTCATGCTCCCTACCTGAGCTTACGTAGTTTAGACTCAGCAAAGGAGACGGCATCAGGGTCGCCATACACCAGGGCAAGCGCTGCACAAAACTCGTCCACCGACCGCATAGATGGAGAATCACTCGGCAGAGAGAAGGCCCAGGCTGGGGATCCCCCTTAAGAAGGGAGAGTATAACCCCCACGCGCTGTTCCTTGCTCCCCGAAGAATGAGGATGCAGTTTGAAGTATAATTTGCAGGCTTCTCTAAAAACAAAAAATATATCTCTCCCTCCTGAAAATCGGTCAGGAAGGGAGATATTGGGATCTGGTACAGCCAGAGAGTGAACCGCATCCAGATACCCAACCACTTCTCGAAGCTGATGCACACCTGGTTTCGCAGGGTAGACACCTCCTGAGAGAGCTCCTCCACCAGGTGTGCAAAAGCTCATGTTGACATAGCGGCTTCGGGAAAAAATAGTGGGTCGCTGATTATGTCACACTGGGGGGCCGGGTACCCAGAAGTAGGACGGAGCTGGGCGTAGGGAGTCATGGGAGCCTGCTCTGGCTCCGATACTGGGGTCCCTGACTCACCGTGTACTCGGAGCTACCTCTGAAGGTGAGGAGGTCCGAGCCGCCAGCCTAAGACCCTAAGGGCGGGGATATTAGAGGACGTCATAGTGGGAGGCAGGGCATGCATGTCAACCTCAACCTCGCTCTGCGCTTGTGTCAACACCACAAGTACATGCAGAGTGAGGATTTCATGAATGGCACGAGCGAGGTGGCGAGGACAAGGGTGGCACAGAGGCGCAGGGGTCATGAAATGCCCCCATGGACTAGCTGCCTTAAGCACAAGGGCCCGCCTCCATGGATTTTCACTGTAAGTGTTTATAAGCCTATATATCGGGTTAGCAGCCCCACAGAGCCATGGGGGACCACTTGCCTGAATACAGCAGACATGCTGCATTCAGTGCTGGACTTAGATTCTAATACATGAGGGGGTGACAGGTCCTCTTTAAAATCCGAATCGGGAAATTATCTGATTTTTTCCCAGATCCCAGATTCCCATGTTATGTGCGCCAGATCGCCCCAGATCCAGGACTGTCCGTTTCATGTCCTGTTTTTTCACCGGAGCCCAAAAATGTTGCAGTCTCAGATTTTGGGGATGGTAAAAAACAGGACAGAAACGGATCCTGAACGGAATACACAAAACTGGATGGCCTTTTATGATCAATCCGGAACCATAGGGCTACGTGGGAGGCAAAAATGGATTCTGTTCTGTCCTTTTCGAAACAGACAGGACAGGATCCCAAAAAATGTGATATGAAGCCAGCCTAAGCCCATGTAATTTACTGGGTGTGTTTCTCCTGAAGCACAAGCTGGGCACAATGTATGAGCACTACAATCCATTGGGCACTACAAGGGTTTATTTGCAATTTTTATTCTGCAACATTCACTGCGTCTGACTTCATTGGTGTTTTCCAAAAATAAAATAGTCACTATAGCCATACATGAATATTTAGAGGGTGCTAATTTTTCGGCAAATGTGGTCCACAAAGTTATTTAGGAAAATCTGTGTTCCAAAGATCAAATGGTGCTCCCTCCCTTCCAAGCTCTGCTTGATTTTTTATTTTTATGGCTTAAAATCTTTGAGGGGTCAGTTGCAATGGGTCACTTGTGGAGGATTTCCACTGTTTAGGCACATCAGGGGCTATCCAAATGGCAATCCCTAATGATTATAGACAATTGTGTGCTTGAAAAGTCAAATATCATTCCTTCCCTTTTGAGCTCTGCCATGCACCCCCACACAGTAGTTTTCCACTTATGGGATATCGGTGTACTAAGGAGAAATCACACTGTTTTCTTGTGTTACGCTTATTTTTTTCCTTCTATATTTCTTTAGTTCCTGTGAAGCACCTCAAGAGTTATTAAACTTCTTGAATGTGGTTTTGATCTTTTTCAGCCGTGCAGCTTTTAGAATGTTGTCACTTTTGGATATTTTCTATTATGTAGCCCTCTGAAGTCACTTCAAATGTGATTTGGTCCCTTCAAAATTGGTTTTGTAAATTTTGTTGGAAAAGTTAGAAACTGATGATAAACGTGAAACCCTTCTAACTTCCCAACAAAAAAAAATATGTTTCAATAACTGTGCTGATGTAAAGTAGACATGTGGGAAATGTAATTTCTTAACTTTTTTTTACAACATAGCTCCCTGGTTTAAGGGCATTAAAAAAATCTAAGTTTGAAAATAATTTTGCCAAATTTCCAATTTCTTTCACAAAAAATGTAAAAAGTATTGTTTACCACTAGCACGGAGTACAAGATGTCATGAATAAACAATCTCAGAATTGCTAGGATCTGTTGAAGTGTTGCAGAGTTATTACCTCATAAAGGGACACTGGTCAGAAATGAAAAAAATGGCCTGGTCAGGAAAGTGAAAACAGGCAGGGTGGTGAAGGTTAAATAAAAAATATTATGCAAAAATATCTAATCATTTTACATCAAGAAGAAATTTTTAAGAAATTCTTGGTACAATGATGGCTGATGAGGCGTATCCCTGGCAAACATTTGTCTCCTAATTTATGCAAAGAAAAGTTTGAGCCACGTTCAGTGTTTGATTGGTTTGTACTGGGGTTAAAAGCACAGTTTTTGGGTGTAGTGTATGTCCAAAATTAATTAAAAAAAAAACCCGACCTCTCACCCCTCAAAGTGTTTTACTTATGGCTGTATGTGGGCGGATAGCTGAACTCAGTGACTTCCATTGAGGTTTTGGTCAAGTTCAGGGTCACAAACAGAGCTCCAAAAAGTTTCTCCAAACCCAAACGTTCAAAGGTTTGCTCTACCCTACTCAGATCACATATTTAGCATCAATCTAGTTAATACAATGGTACCTAAAATTAAATGGAACCTGTAGCTAGGGTCACATTACCGCTAAACAGGCAATAGTCTTAAAAACATAGGATTTGGCAACATAAACGCTGTCCTAGCGCCATGGTAGTGCCGCGTTAATGCTGACAATGTTTCCCTATGGAGAGGTGGCCATAGCGCAGCTCCAACGCCGGCATCTGATTGAAATCTTGCATTATTTCCTAACACGAGAAAAGATGTTGTTGAAAGCTTTAACATTGGCAGGGTTAATTCGGCTCTACCATGGCGTTAACACCACATTTATGTTGCCAAAGTCTAAGTTTTTAACGCAAAACATGATTAATGTTAATGTGACCCTAGCCTTTCAGCTACTTTATGCCCCCAAACCGTTTGGGGCATAAAGTAGCTGACAGGTTCATTTTAATAGTGTACCAACATTCAGGTTTTTAGAGATAAGAGCCGTCGCATTGTATCTTTTTGGCTTCATGATGCGAGTACGAATGTGAGTCATGAACAACTGGGCATCTGCTGTGTGATCATGAGTTTCCACTCATTAAGCATCTGAATATTCCCTGCTCCCCCGCTCATCATCCGGGGCATGGAGAGCAGTGATAATGGTCAGCTAATCAGCTTGTGGGAGCGCGGATCTCCCACACACTAATCTACTCTTTGCATCACGGCACACACACACAAAAAACCTTTTACTCCCCCTCTATCCGGTCCCCTGTCCGGCGTTCTCATCATGCAGGCAGTTGGCTTTGTGTGAGCACGTGTCAGCTGATTATCGAACGAGGGTGAGCTTATGAAAGCAGGAAAACTGATTAGTGATCTTGGATCCACTGATCAGCGTAGAGCGCTGTGATCTCAGATACTGTCATCAGCTGCATGTGTGCGTTCAAGAGACACTTGAGAAAGGCGCAATTAGCGCCGAAACGCATTGTGGAGACTGGGCATTCTACATCGATTGAATAAAGCTATAGCCTCCCTGGCGGTCTGTTTATTTCTGGAATTTCTTGCTAAAAGCGGGCTACCCGCGTTCGCGGTAGATGCGGTTAAAAAACCGCATCTACCGCACTTGTGCCGCACTTGTGCCGCACTAGCGGCGCGGTTGCGGCGCGGTTGCGGTAATCTGCATAGGAACCAACCACCTCTGATGCCCCTCATACATTGTTAATATGTGCCCCTGCAGCCTAGTAAACCATTAGCAGCCCTGTTGTTGTGGGCAAAGTGGCTGCAGTAGAAGTGCGATAATGATGGTATATACTTACATGCCTGCGTTCTTGAGGGCGTCTCCCTGTGTGTGCTGGGACTTGTTGTGCTGTGGTCATCATGTCTGCTCGCCCCCTCCCTTATGCACGCCCCCTCTCAGCCTGCTATAGTGCTGTGAGGCTGATTGCGTCATAAAGGGGCGGGGCTAAATCGCGGCATCACGGTAGCCCCGCCCCTTTATGACGCAATCAGCCTCACAGCACTATAGCAGGCTGAGAGGGGGAGCTGTGCACTCTGCACTGTGATGTCCTGTAATACAGAGGCAGAGCTGGGGGAGCTGTGCACTCTGCACTGTGATGTCCTGTAATAAAGAGGCAGAGCTGGGGCAGCTGTGCACTCTGCACTGTGATGTCCTGTAATACAGAGGCAGAGCTGGGGGAGCTGTGCAGTCTGCACTGTGCTGTAGTGCAATGTCCTGTAATATAGAGGCAGAGCTGAACCGGAGGAGCTGTGCTGTAGTGATGATGCTCGGCCTCCAGCCCTGCCAGCTTCAGATCTAGTGCAGTGTGAATGAAGATCGCCACTTCCTGGTCCTCAGCTCTGCGACACAGGGGCTTAGCAAACAGAGCAGAGGGACCTTGGAATGCTGACACAAGGTACGGATCTGCCCTGCTCTGCCCCTGTCATCATGGCAGTGATTCAGCACAAGCTTAGTGCTGATTCACTTGCCTCTGCTGCTACATCCAGCTCCTTCATTACTTTAATAGCCCGGCACGATCTCCCCAGCAGCTGAAGGAAGCTGGGGAGCAGCCAAATGTGCCGGCTATTAGAGTAAAGGAGCGCTCCCTGCTCCCATGCCCAGCTCTGTGCGCTGTCTTCAGTGCGCATGGAGAAGTGAAGTGAATATTCATGTCGGTAATGAGCGGGACACGTGGTGCTCCTGCCGCTTGATTCTTCAGCAGGAACCATTCCCTGCCACTTCTGACCCCACTTCACCGCTGCCCCCCCCCCAAGTAACCCAGGATGCCAGAATGTTATATTCCGATTATAAGACGCACCCCCACTTTCCTCCAAAATTTGGAGGAAAAAAAGTGCATCTTATAAAAGGAAAAATACGGTACTTACACAATACTTACCTATGGAGATCCCGCCGTTAATGCGGCTCCCACTCCGACATCTTAGTGAAATCTCGCATTATTTCCTAACGCGATCAAAGACACTGCAGCGTCTTTGATCGCGTTAGGAAAGAACGTGAGATTTCCATCAGATGCCAGTGTTGAAGCCACGGTAAGGGCCGGGTATACATAGGTTAACATTATCAGCGTTAAAGCAGTGCTAATATGGCATTAGTTATTGCTGCCAAAGTCTAAGTCTATAGTGCAACCCCCTGAGGGCGCAGCAAACATTAATGTGACCCTAGCCTATGTATTGTGGAAAACCATCACTGCACATCGGTGGCAGCATTGTGCTATGGGGATGCTTCTCATCAGCAAAATCAGGGAATCTGGTCAGAGTTGATAGGACGAAGGATGGAGCTAAATACTAGGCAATCCTGAAGGAAAACCTGTTATAGGCTGTAAAAGACTTGAGACTGAGACATAGGTTCACCTTCCAGCAAAACAGTGACTCTAATCATACTGCCAGAGCTACAATGGATGGTTTAGATCAAATCATAATCAAATCAACCCTGTAAAAGTTCAGATCTAAATCCCATTGATAACCTGTAGTGAGACTTGATAATTGCTGGTCAGAGATGCTTTCCATCCAATATCACTGAGATAGGCTAGGGTCTCACCACCGTTAATCTCCCCTGCGCTGAAAACTTAGAAATTTTCTGCTGAATCACATAGCGTTAACGTTATGTGCTTCAGCAGAATGCTGCCCCATAGTAACCCATTATTTACCTTGCCAGAGGCCGCTCACAGAGCTGCTGAGCGGCCGCTTTTGAGGAGTGCACAAGAAAATGTTGCATGCAGACTTTTCCTGTGCGCTGAGGAAAAGCGGCCGCCCAGCATCTCTGTGAGCGGCCTCTGGCAAGGTAAATAATGGGTTACTTTGCGGCAGCGTTCTGCTGAAGCACATAACATTAACGCTATGTGCTTCAGCAGAAAATTTCTAAGTCTTTAGCGCAGCACCTTTAAAAGGTGCTATTAACAGTAGTCTGACCCTAGCCATAGAGTTAGTGTGCGAAGAAGAATTGGCAAATATTATATCAGCCTCTAGATGTGTAAACGTGATGGAGACATACCTCAAAGACTTAAAGCAGTAATTGCAGCCAAAGGTGGCCATTACTGATGAGCTTGCACTAACATGCTCGAATGCTCAGTACGCAAAACAAGCATGTTAGATGCTTGGATGGGCTCGACTCGATTACCTAGCATTATTGAAGTTAATGGAAAATCAAGCATTTTTCTTGAAGACGCTTTTAGAAACATTTTCAAGTTTCCCATTGGCTTCCATTATACTCAATCAAGTTGTAATCAAGTTGAGCTCATCTGAGCATCTATCCTGCTTGTTTCCAATACTGAGCACTCGAGCGTGTTAGTGCAAGCTCATCACTAGTGGTCATATAAAGTACAGTATTTACTCAGGGGACTGAATACAAATCAACATCAGAATTTTCAGATTTATTTTTTTTTAAATATTTAGAAAACCCATGTATTATTTAATTTACACTTCACAAATACTTGCTATAGTGTGGTGTATCAAATAAAATGCTAATAAAGTACATTTACGTTTGTGGCTGTAACATGAAAAAATGTGGAAAAGTTTACAGAGTATGAAAACTTAGGAAATAGTAAAGCAGTAGACAGTAAATAATATATTTTAAATACCAGACAATGCAAATATGTCTGACTAATTCACACTTTACCACAATGTCAGTCATCGAGTGTGTAGTATTTCGAATGCAAAAAAAAATAAGCCATTATGCAAAAATCAGCTTATTAAAAAAGAACTTAGCTAAAAAGTGCACACACTAAGTAACCATATGTGGAAGGAAACCAAGAATATTTTGTATATAATACTTGTCTACAGCAGAGACTCATTTGCAGAGACAAATTGTAGATTAGGTAATCATTTGTAAGTGTTAAGCATAAATTTCACTACTGTATCCGCATTCATTTCATACAAGGAGCTACATGCATAAAAACATAACAAACAACATACGTTTACAGGGTTAGTCAATAGTCATGTAATGGAAAAATTCGAAAATAATGGCAATTTACAACAGCAGATGCTACTGATTGTTTGGGAGGGCATTACTGTCTGGGTTTGATGTTTGTTTGCTCCCGCCTCATCTGGAAGTTCTCTAGTAGCTGTTTCTACCTAGTAGGGATCAACATGACGTAAGGTCCTATACACATTAGGTTAATGTTACCCGAACTCATAATTTTCTGTCGGACTAGTTGACCCTTATGTTTGTACTATACAAGTGCAAAAATGCCCGGTATTGGTGTGCGTCTTTCTCCTACAGGGAGCAGTTTGCAGCGTTTTTGCTGCAGAAAATGTCTGCAATAAAAACACAGTGACCCCACATTGAATTACAGTTTTAATTGCTGAATAGTTAGATATTCTGTAATGTTGGGTTTCTTTTTTGTTCATGTACCGTCTGAATATATTGGCTGCTATAATAAAAAGGTCATCATTAATATACATTATACATCATCATGAAATATAGGAATTGTAGATAGTTGTGAAATAAATTAAATCATTAAAAATATATTACAATCTGAGAGTCCTCAGTGGTTGATATCTTTTAACGGCTAACTGAAAAGATGGTAACAATTGCAAGCTCTTTTGACAACTCAAGTCTCTTCATCATTAATAAATGAGGACTCTCAATCTAATATATAAAGCTGTATGTGTGTATGTATGTATGTATATCCGGGATTGGCATCTACACGTCGCAACTACAGCCACAAAATTTTGCACAGTCACATACCTGGACCCCGAGGTGTCATAGGTTATGTTGTAAGGCGAAATTTTAACCCTGCGCGTTCCAGTTCACCAAACAATTTTGCCCGTATCTACATAATGGGGAAAATGTGAATGGAAAAGTGTTGGAGGAAAATCGACAGCTGTCAGCTATAGACACAAAATTTTGCACAGTCACACGTCTGGACCCCGGGAGCGTCATAGCTGTTGTGAGGCGAAATTTTAACCCGCGCATTCCAATTCACCAAACAATTTTGCCCCTATCCACATAATGGGGAAAAAGTGACTGTTCCCAGTTGACAGTTGTGAATGAGAGGGGCTTAATGATAGCCCAAAGACTAACAGCACATACCAGCATATAGTCACTAAGGTGGGGCCCCAACATGAGATATTCACCATGCACGGGGACATGTATACACACCACACGCACACAAAGAGTAACAGCAAGTGTATAGTCGCTAAGGTGCAGCCCCAACATTGGATACTCACCACGCACCCGAACAAACACACACACACACAACACGAGACACACACACACACCCCCAAGGGGACACACACACACCCTATAGCGACACATGCACTCACCCCACAGGGACACACACACACACACCACAAAGAGACACACACAACACAGACACACACCACACAGACCCCCCTCACAAGGAACACACACATAGCCACCCTATAGGGACACATGCACTCACCCCACAGGGACACACACACACACCACAAAGAGACACACACACACCACACAAACCCCCCACAGGGACACACACACATACACACCCTATAGGGACACATGTATCACCACAGGGACACACACACCACAAAGAGACACACACACCCCACACAGACACCCCCCCACAGGGACACACACACATACACACCCTTTAGGGACACATGCACTCACCCCACAGGGACACACACACACACCACAAAGACACACACAACACAGATGCACACACACCACACAGACCCCCCCCACAGGGACACACACACATACACACCCTATAGGGGGCACATGCACTCACCCCACAGGGACACACACACACACCACAAAGAGACACACACAACAGAGACAACACCACACAGACCCCCCCACAGGAACACACACACATACACACCCTATAGGGACCCACACATACACACACCCCAGGGACACCAAAACCACACAGACAGACACAGATGTGCACAAATCACCTCACACAACTCGCCTCATACGTGTGCTATCTTTAATTTCCAAACATAAACATCTGATTAAAAACAGCCAATGGCAACACATGTGCCATATAGGGAATTAAGGCAGATGTCCGTCACATGAGCTGTCTATTAAGTGTATGTGTGAGGTAACATATACTGCCCGGCCAGGGGGAGGGTTTACTGTTTGGGTGGAGATTTATTAGGCTGCCTATAGCAATCAATCACAGCTCAGCTTCTATTTTCCTACAGGTCATTAAATTACATATTCAAATTCTATTTTGTTATAGCTAACATCAGTTATTTATTAACCCGGGCGTAGCCGGGTACTACAGCTAGTTTGTAATATTTTTCTATCCACAACACAGTGCAAAAATCTATGTATGACATAATAAATAAATCTATATATTTTTAATGTTACATTTTTAGTACTGTATATATATGATATATTAACAAAACAATTAGTGTTTGCATACATAATGTAGGCTGGGCTGTTATCTTCTAAGCTCAGCAATTATGAAATTAGATTGTGATCCCCAACTAGGACAGTGTTGCTGATGTATGTAAAGCGTTATGGAATTAATGGTGCTATATAAATAAATAAAATTATTATTATTAATAAAAAGATTTTACAGTTTTTGACACTCTTGACATCTATAAGATTTTACAGTTTTGACCTCTCTTTATTCTGCTAAACACTGGATATTTCAGTGAGCAAACGCTAGAGGTCAGTGTTGTTAGTGTATCAGCTATAACTGCTGTCAGATTCACTTACACCTTCTCTAAGTTATCTAAAACCAGTGTCATCTATGCAGTGATGGATCTAGGGTGGAAGTTAGAAACAAAAAGTCAATTTACAATTTACCCATCCAAGTTAGTATTCTCAACCTGGGGAGGTCCATGGTTATTGGGCCCTCTGGAGGCTAAAAATAGCAGTCTGCAGCCACCCCCATAATTGGCACATCCATTAGATACACCAAGTCCTGGCACTTTACCTAACTCATCCTGATTATCCTGGTGCTGTGGCAATTGGGATACTATAAGACATTAATGACAGCTCTGATTAGTCAAAGAGTACAGTTGTCATCAATCCCTAGGTTAGTAATGTGTAGGGGTCTATCTGACACCCCCATTACTAACCTATAAGTAAAAAGAAAGAAACACATGAAAGTAAGCAATTTTAATTGACGTGCTTTTTCAATCTGCTGTCATTTCCCTACTGTGAGAGCTTTTATCTTTCATAGTGTACAGCTGATCTTCTAGGAACTTAGCCACTTGTGCTTGCCCACACTCTAGCCAAATGTGTGCAGTATCTACATTCAATGAGAGGGGGTAAAGGGACTCTGTCAGGTCATTTTTCATTATGATATTAATTATTACCCTTGTATAGTGTCTGGGCAACCCTTTCAGAATATGTTAAAATAATTACTGTACCCATTGTAGTTCTCTTGCTATAGATATCTTCACACTCTGCAGGCAGCTTGTGCACTAGTCTGGCTCATTGCTTTCATTCCTGAGTAGTCCACAGTATGTAAATGTTATTTAAATAACCACGCCTATCCAAGCTATTATTCTGTCCCTCCCATCTGTGGTGGTTACACTGAAAATTTCAGGCTTTATGCAGGCTCCTTTGAAGGGGGAAGGAAAGATAACAAAGGGGGGAGATGTTTTGTGCTACAACTCTTGTACTACAGTGTGCTGTCTGTAAGAGATTTCTAACTGTTTATATGAACATTGGTTTTCCTGCATACATGTAATGCATGTATCTGCTGAGCAAACAATCAAATCTTCATATAAACACAAACACATCTCACAGAGGACGCACTGCACATATGCCTCAGAAACACACAATGAAGATGTCAGAGGTGGAGCTGCTAAGAGCACACACCCCCTCCTTTCTCCTCTGCAGTTAATGCATGCAACTGGAGAGCCACACACAACAGGATACAGACCCAGAGGAGGGCAGTGCAGTGCAGTGATGTCATTACATAAATATTCATTTCGTGGGGAGTGGGTTGCAGAAAATTAAGTGATAACTCACTGTAATTGACAGATGGAATTAATCTTTTATTTTTCAGTTTACAGAGTTTAGGGGGAGTATAAATAAATGAAATACATGAATAGAAATAGCTTCATTAGAGGAATTAGAAGTTACATATGGATTTTTGACCTGACAGATTCCCTTTAACTCCTAATATCCCATCAACCACTCTTCAACCCATTGATTTCTATGCAGCAGTTAATTGCTCATGATCCTTCCCCTCAGCTCCAGACAAGCTGCTATTATAAATCTTGCAAAATCACAAACTCACAGCATCTAGTCAGGAGGACGGTGTGCAAATGTCCAATGCTGCTGTGTGTGAATAAAGACCAAATAAAGACCACAGAGAATCTACAGGCAACGGTGCTTTTAATGCAATGCGATTCGGAGCAAACTTGGCTCCTTCATAAGGAATTGCAACCATAAAGACAACAAAGCACGAGGCAGATATTTTATGGTTGCAGACAGACGCCAAGAAATCAGGCACCTGACCTTGACGTCAGCAAGGTATGGGAGGATGCAGTGACGTCAGACTGTATCATGATCCTCAGCACGTCTAAACAACTAACAACCACTATAATGCACTAAAAATTACATAAAACATTTGAAATGGACCAAAATATTACACTCGGACAACTCCATGCAGGAGCCTGTATCAATGTGCTGTACGCTAATTGCGTAAAGAGCCGTCACCGACTTCTTCTGTTCTGAAACTTCACCCGACAATTAGTGGCATTAAACTTTACTTAGGAGTTAACCCCTCAAGACCCATGGTGTGATGACACCATGTGTCCAGAGAGTGAGGACACTGTCTTGACACATGCTGCCACCACACCAGCATGTTATTAACCCCTCGCACTCCGGGTTATGAACTGCATCAGCAGCCTCTGTGCAGACATGCCGCTCAGAGGCTGCTGATGTGGTTAATAGCCACAGAAAGGCAGAAATTCATTAAATTTGACTATTCATCTGCTGATTAACTAGTCATCTTGTACAGCTGCTGTCACAGCGGTTCAAGATGATTGGCTACTGTACCGGCACAGCTGGGGAAATTCAAACACGGGTGCGAGCAACGCACCGTGTGGTGTATGGGTGCTAGATTTTCTCACACCCATACACTTCTATTGGCCTCTCACATGTGAAATTCGCATGCAGTCCCAGTGCGGGGGACTCGCACGAGTGTGTCCTGCCTGATAGGGCAACGCTGGTCCGAGTACAATGCGAGTATCCCTAGCATTGCACTCACGCGAGTCCCTCGCACAGTGTGCCTTCAGCCTAACAGTTGAACTTCTACCGAGCTATAGGGGTGGACATGGCATTTGTGAAACCTTTGCAGCTGCATAGGCCCAAGAGGTCAGCAGGTTTACTTCCACCTCCAAAGCAAGTGGAATTGAGCAATATGATGAGCTACTGGACTGCAAATGGCCCTAATATCACTCAACACTCAAATGTCACTTAAAGAGGAATGCCGACCCTGAAAAACAATACGAAGTAAGGAAACTATAAGGAGACTACATAGCTATAAGCTGCTCAATAGAATGTTTAAGGATACCCTGATAAGCAGCACAAAGTAGGGAATGAGATGGTGATTTCAACCTCTTAGTAACCCAAATAATTAAAATGTGTACCTTTCTTTGGTAATCACACTAAAAATTTTCAATATATCTTGAGGTACTTTTACACACCGCCACTTTGCCTAGCAACAGGTATCCACCGCACGTGCACGCGCACGTTCTTGACGGTGGATACTAATCGCCGATACCGCATATACACGCTGCCATTGCGTTGTCAACTGAAGGTATCTTTATTCCCCGGAAGGTCCGACAGATCCTGCGGCTAACTTCCTGTTGAATACCTTTGCTGCTTCACACGCCGCTACCACAAAGGAATATGGGCGTACATCTTTTGTGCCTCAAGTACATAGGCGTGACAGAGTTGTGTATTCCGTGACGCTAATACGCTGATTGGACAACGCAATAGCATCATGATTGGCCAGCCTGCGCAGGAAGGCTGGCTAATACATGACGCCATTCCAATAGTGTAGTGTGAATGGATAGCTCTTTAAATATGGCGCCCTGAGAAGGGACAGCCAATCGTAACACAGTAGCCCCCACCAATGATCGCTGATGGGGCGTGGTATCCATGACGCTGTGGCACGCCCCTGGGAATTCACTAGGTGATGCAATTTCCATCCCTGTGCCCCGTTTACACGCCACTATTATGGCAATTGTGCCTTTGTGTTCCCTTCGGTTTTTGAGCACGGCTCAGAAACAGGTATCTGAGTCAACTGCAGGACACCGGAGGAATTTCCCTATTTACACGCTGCCATTTCGTAGCAATTTCATGGCAACAGGCACAATTATCCCCAATGCCAGGCAGTTGCTGCCACGCAGTGGTGGCGTGTAAAGGGGCACTTAAGGTACCATCACACACTTCAACGTTGAAATGATGTCGGCAACGATGCGTGTGGCCGTTGCCAACATCGTTGATGAGATGTCACACGTATAGATATTGTGGACAATGCAGCAACGATGTTGTGAGCAGGGATCGTTCGCAAACCTTGCGAACGATCCCTGCTCATTGCTGTGAATGGGTGAAGTCGTCTGTGACATCGTTATCACGGTGTCACACAGTACGATGCAGCCGGTTGGTTGAGTTGAAGTTGGCAGGTTTTGGAACATGTTTATAAACCTGTCAACTCCAACTCGATGATTTATCGTAGTTGAATCGTTCAGTTACACGCAATGACGCACTAACGATGTCGTTTCACCATCGTTCAACACGCCACTTTTGAACAATGTTGAGAACGATGTTGAGCCACGTAACGGGGCCTTTAGTGATACATTTAAATCATTTATATCATTTCAGAAATTTGCCAAAAATCTTAAAAAGTTTGCAACTTTTATACTTTTAATGTTTATACTCTTAAGCCAAATTGTCATAACACACAAAATAGTTAATTAATAACATTTCCCGTAAGTCTACTTTCTGTCAGCATTAATTTTCAAATTTCTTTTTATTTTTTTTCAGGATGTTGAAAGTTATGAAAGTTTACCAGCAATATTTCAAAGAAATTTACAAAGTTTAGATTTTATAGAGACCTACACTGTGTGCAGAACTATTAGGCAAATGAGTTTTTTTATCACATTATACTTTTTATACATGTTGTCCTACTCCAAGCTGTCTTGCAGAGGGATGCATCAGTCTTGAAATTGTGAAATTTTTGAAGCGTTATCACCGAACAATCAAGCGTTTCATGGAAAATAGCCAACAGGGTCACAAGAAGTGTGTTGGGCAAAAAAGGCGCAAAATAACTGCCCATGAATGCAGGAAAATCAAGCATGAAGTTGCCAAGATGCCATTTGCCACCAGTTTTGCCATATTTCAGAGGTGCAACGTTACTGGATTATCAAAAAGCATAAGGTGTGCTATACTCAGGGACATGGCCACCTTTGAACAAGAAACATAAGATAACACGTCAAGACTGGGCCAAGAAATATCTTAAGACTGATTTTTCAAAGGCTAAATGGACTGGAAGCTGGATCAGTAGACGGCAGAGAGCTCCTATCCGACGCCAGCAAGGTGGAGGTGGGGTACTGGTATGGGCTGGTATCATCAAAGATGAACTTGTCGGACCTTTTCGGGTTGAGGATGGAGTGAAGCTCAACTCCCGGACCTACTGCCAGTTTCTGGAAGACAACTTCTTCAAGCAATGGTACAAGAAGAAGTTGGTATCGTTCAAGAAAAACATGATTTTCATGCAGGACAATGCTCCAACACATGCATCCAACTACTCCACAGCGTGGCTGGCCAGTAAAGGTCTAAAAGAAGAAAAAATAATGACATGGCCCCCTTGTTCACCTGATCTGAACCCCATAGAGGACCTGTGGTCTCTCCTAAAATGTGAGATCTACAGTGAGGGAAAAAAGTACACCTCTCGGAACAGTGTCTGGGAGGCTGTGGTGGCTGCTGCACGCAATCAACCAATTGACAGAATCTATGGAAGGAAGGCTGTTGAGTGTCATCATAAAGAAAGGTGGCTATATTGGTCACTAATTTTTTTGTGTTTTGTTTTTGCATGTCAGAAATGTTTATTTCTAAATTTTGTGCAGTTATATTAGTTTACCTGGTGAAAATAAACAAGTGAGATGGGAATATATTTGGTTTTTATGAAGTTGCATAATAATTCTGCACAGTAATAGTTACCTGCACAAACAGATATCCTCCTAAGATAGCCAAATCTAAAAAAAACTCCACTCCAACTTCCAAAAATATTAAGCTTTGATATTTATGAGTCTTTTGGGTTTATTGAGAACATAGTTGTTGATCAATAATAAAAATAATTCTCTAAAATACAAATTGCCTAATAATTCTGCACACAGTGTATTCAAATTTAAAGTGACTATGATACCATTTTAATAACACCAAAGTATTCAAAATTGCTGACAGGTATTCTGTTAAACTCTTGGGTGTTTCATGGGAATTAGCCCAAAGTGGAATGAATGGAGTGAAAAATTATATATTTCTCTTTAAAATGATACTAACATCCAAACCGACCATCATAGCTGGCAGACCCCAAGACCATTAATTGGCCTTGGATAGGCATGGCAACTGTCAGGAAAACTCAAATGTAAATGATTTGGATGCTGTTCTCGCAATTTTCAGCAGCATAGACAGGGGTGCATCAAGCCCCCCTGTGCCTGAGACCTGTTTGAGGAGCCGGGAGGGTGCTAACAGCTACCGCCTGCCGAAAAGTGAGAAGCAGGGGGTGGTTGGCTGGTGATGTTTGCTAATGCTGGCAGCAGCAGGGGAGAGGCTGTGCCTTACCTTGCATGCTGCAGCCGGTGGCGCCCATCACACAGGAAGCCACTGTGTGGTGCTGGTGCCGCCCCCTTCTACACAGCCGCTTCCCCTGCCTACTTGCCGCCTGAGCTTCAGGGCTCACACTGTCCAATGGACGGTGCAGTCCTGAGCATAGAGAGGATTAAACAGCCATGATCACTGCCAACACTGATCGTGACTGATGCAGCAAGGTGTCAGCTATAGTATAGAGCTGAAACAAGATGCATCTTTCACCCAATGGGGAATGCTATTCTCTTATTTTTCATGTTAGCATAAAGTCACATTGGCGGTCATTAAATAGCTAATGCTTGGTCTTGTATTCGCCATCTTGTGTATGTTTAATAAAACACTATGTATGCAGAAAGCTGTCAATCAGTGATATGGCTGGGGGTGAAACAGTTTTTATAATAAGGAGGAGTTATAGAGCTGAACCAGATAAAAGTGTTTTATTAAAACTACAAGAAGCCCAGTAAGTGATGATGGTGGAATTGGGGCCTCATTACTTATTTATGCTGCCCCAAAGATTATTGTATTGCAGGCTTCCTAGACCATGTGATTTTTTTCAGCGTGCACCATCCTCTTATTTAATATGGAAAAAACAAATGAAGGTTTTCCAAATTTCAACAGAGCAATCAGTCAGTGAAAGAGGGAAAGTAAGTGTATGCAACAGAGATAGCATAGCAAGTTAAAAAACAACATACAGACAAGAAACGATGCGTGAATGCATTTTGACATATACCGTATATACTCGTGTATAAGCCGAGTTTTTCAGCCCAAAATTTGGGCTGAAAAGTCCCCCCCTCGGCTTATACATGGGTCTATACGGTAGACCCGTGTGGTGGGGGCTGTGTGGTGCGGGCTGTGGAGGCTGGAGGAGGCGGGGGGGGGGCTGCTGTATGAGCGGCCCCGTCACGTGGGGCCGCTCATTAAATATGCACTGCATCCCCCTGTCAATCAGCGGCAGGGGGAAGCAGTGCATATGGCCCCCCCAAAAGCTGGCACTGTCCCCCCTTGTAAGGGCCCCCCCCCCGGTGCTTATACATTACCATCCCGGTGTTCTGATCGGCGCCGCTCCTCGGTGCTTCTTCATCCTCCCGCGCTGGCTCCATCCGTGATCTCCGGCTGTCGCAGCGATGTGACGTCATCGCGCGACCGCTGGAGAACCCGGATGCAGCCAGCGCGGGAGGATGAAGACGCAGCACGGAGGAGCGGCGCCGATCAGAACACCGGGATGGTAATGTATAAGTAGCGGGGGGGGGGGCACTTACAAGGGGGAACAGTGCCAGCTTGTGGGGGCTGTTGGTACCCCCAGGGGGCTGCTGGGTACCCTCTGGGGGCTGTTGGTACCCCCAGGGGGCTGTTGGTACCCCCAGGGGGCTGCTGGGTACCCCCTGGGGGCTGCTGGGTATCCCCTGGGGGCTGCTGGGTACCCCCTGGGGGCTGTTGGTACCCCCAGGGGATGTTGGTACCCCCAGGGGGCTGCTGGCTACCCCCTGGGGGCTGTTGGTACCCCCTGGGGGCTGTTGGTACCCCCTGGGGGCTGTTGGTACCCCCAGGGGGCTGTTGGTACCCCTAGGGGGCTGCTGGGTACCCCCTGGAGGCTGTTGGTACCCCCAGGGGGCTGTTGGTACCCCCAGGGGCTGTTGGTAACCCCAGGGGGCTGCTGGGTACCCCCTGGAGGCTGTTGGTACCCCCAGGGGCTGTTGGTACCCCCAGGGGGCTGTTGGTAACCCCAGGGGGCTGCTGGGTACCCCCTGGGGGCTGTTGGTACCCCCAG
Source organism: Allobates femoralis (assembly GCA_033576535.1). Lineage (NCBI taxonomy): Eukaryota > Metazoa > Chordata > Amphibia > Anura > Aromobatidae > Allobates > Allobates femoralis. The sequence goes on from JARQOC010000003.1 coordinate 249,981,445, forward strand.
GGGGCTGCTGGGTACCCCCTGGAGGCTGTTGGTACCCCCAGGGGGCTGTTGGTACCCCCAGGGGGCTGCTGGGTACCCCCAGGGGGCTGTTGGTACCCCCAGGGGGCTGTTGGTACCCCTAGGGGGCTGCTGGGTTCCCCCTGGAGGCTGTTGGTACCCCCAGGGGGCTGTTGGTACCCCCAGGGGGATGTTGGTACCCCCAGGGGCTGCTGGGTACCCTCTGGGGGCTGTTGGTACCCCCAGGGGGCTGCTGGGTACCCCCTGGAGGCTGTTGGTACCCCCAGGGGGCTGTTGGTACCCCCAGGGGGCTGCTGGTACCCCCTGGGGGCTGCTGGGTACCCCCAGGGGGCCGCTGTATAACCCCTGGGGGGTGCTGTATAACCCCTGGGGGTGCTGGATAACCCCTGGGGGCTGCTGTATATACTGCTGAGGCCTGTATACCACTGGGGCTGCTGTATATACCACTGGGGCTGCTGGGGCTCCTGTATACTACCACTGGGGCTGCTGGGGCTCCTGTATACTACCACTGGGGCTGCTGTATACTACCACTGGGGCTGCTATATACTACCACTGGGGCTGCTATATACTACCACTGGGGCTGCTATATACTACCACTGGGGCTGCTATATACTACCACTGGGGCTGCTATATACTACCACTGGGACTGCTGTATACTACCACTGGGGCTGCTGGGGCTGCTATATACTACCACTGGGGCTGCTGTATACTACCACTGGGGCTGCTGGGGCTGCTATATACTACCACTGGGGCTGCTATATACTACCACTGGGGCTGCTATATACTACCACTGGGGCTGCTATATACTACCACTGGGGCTGCTGTATACTACTGCTGGGGCTGCTATATACTACCACTGGGGCTGCTGGGGCTGCTATATACTACCACTGCGGCTGCTGTATACTACCACTGGGGCTGCTGGGGATGCTATATACTACTATTGGGGCTGCTGTATACTACCACTAGGGCTGCTGTATACTACCACTGGGGAGGCCTGTATACCACTGGGGGGGGGCCTGTATACCACACTGCTGGGGGCTGTATACCTGTGCTGGGGTCCACCCTCGGCTTATACACGAGTCAATAGGTTTTTCCAGATTTTTGGGGCAAAAGTAGGGGGGTCGGCTTATACACGGGTCGGCTTATACACGAGTATATACGGTAGTTTTCTTTAATATGGAGCTCTTATAAATTAATTACTTCATAGGAACTGTGTCATGTTATAGCCTATGTATCCATGGGTTTCAGTAGGTTTCTTAAAATGATCACCTAGGGCTCAAATTAGTTATGTGTGGCCTGTTATGATTTAAAGGAGAACCTGCTACCTGGTCAAAAGTGTTCTCATTTTATTCCCGTTACTCACCTCTTTTTTTTTTTTCTTTTCACATTCACATTTGGTTTCAGAGATAGGGGCAGTTTTATTTAGCGGTAACTTTTATGTTGTGTATCAAGTGCATGTTGCTCACAAGCCAATAATGCAATGCAGCCTAAAGACACACTTCAAGAGAATCCTGTGAGCTATGCGCCCTTGGCAAAGACCACAAAAAATTTACATTAGAAAAAGACTCATATCGTTGAAAAAATTTGATGGATTTAAAGACAAGCTAACAAACAAAAAATGTTTTCTCAGAGAAGCTAACACTGGCAACTTCTGACCTGCTGACAGAAAAATGAGTAAACCTTTTGATGTTAGATGAATAGTTCGGTGAACTGTTTGCTGAACCTGCTGAACCCCATTGGATTCAATGGGAGGCAAAACCAAAGGCATAGAAAACACCTTCAGAGGGGCCCAAAAGCTGCAAAAACAGCTCACATTTGGGGCAGACAGAAGGAAAAGTGGCATCTACTCTCCAAAGTTAAATTTTTTTTCATGGCGCATTATGGATGCCTGGGACAAGGCCTGGCCCAGCATTCCAAGCTTCAACATTGATCAAGAACGGGGGGGACGAGGGACAGGTGTAGGCCATGCTCAGAGAGTCCTGCTAAACTCAGGAAACACATAACAAAGAGGCCCCAAAAAGAGTCTCCACATTTAAAAAAAATTAGGGCCAGACACCACAAAAGTGGCAACAATTGACCCAGAATAAAAATTTTATAATGGTGCAACCTGCATGCATGGCACAAGATCAGGAACAGGGCCTGGCCAAGCATTTGAAGGTTAAACATTGATGAGGAACAGGGGGATGAGGGACAGATGTAGATATCATGCTCAGAAAGCCCTGCTAAATACAGGAAACACATAACAAATAGACCCCAAGAATATTCTCCACATTAAAAAAAATAGGGCCCCACACCATGAAAGTGGCATCATTTGACCTAGAATAAAAATTGTATAATGGTGAGATCAATGCAGCACAGTGAAAAGTACACCATTTCCTAGTCTGCCTTGTCCGAGACTAGTGTAGAAAAGTCCTTGGAGATCCATGACTTGTTCATCTTGATGAAAGTTAGGCAGTCTACACTTTCAGTAGACAGCTGGATACACTTATCCATCAAGACACTACCAGCAATGCTGAAGACACGTTCTAAAATAACACTGGCTGCTAGGCATAATAAAACCCCCAAGGAGTGACTCTCGATCTCAGGCCACTCTTCCATTTTTCAAAGCCAAAAATGCAAAAGGGTCTAAACCTCCCCAATAGCATAAATATTGAGCTCAAGATACTACTGCACCATCCTCTCCAGTCATTTACTGTTTGTCAGACTTGTACTCAGTTCTGCTGGTGAACAAGCTGGTTTAAAAAATTGGTCAAAAGACTCTCAAGGTACCGTCAATCGTAACGATATTGTTGCCGATATCGTTCAAAAGTCACGTGTTTTGTCACGCTTGAACGATGTCGAAACGACATTGTTGCGTGTGACACTACAAACGATGAACAATCAGTCGGCTGATCGTTAATCGTTTGATTTGAGGTCCTGTCCTCAAATCAATCGCTGTGTCGCCCGGTCGACACGCAGCATCGCTGTGTGTGACACCGGGAGACGACCTATAAGCCAGCTCCCAGCGCCTCTCACAAGCACTGGGAGCTGGTATCCAAGGTAAACTGCGGGTATCTAGGCAGCACGCGCTGCCTAGATACCCGATGTATACCTTAGTTACCAACCTCCGCCGCTCCCCGGCTGGTATCTAAGGTACACAGCGGGTAACTAGGGACTCTAATTACCCGCTGTGTACCTTAGATACCAGCCGGTGAGCGGAGGAGGCTGGTAACTAAGGTATACATCGGGTATCTAGGCAGCGCGCGCTGCCTAGATACCCGCAGTTTACCTTGGAGACCAGCCTGCTCCCGCTTACCGCAGCCTGGCAGCGGGATTTAAATCGTTTCCACGATGTCTCTGGTCCATTGATCGCTGGTGAGTCTCCTGGGTTGGAAGTGTAGATCTGTGATGTGTACTGTGTTCCTCACTGCTATGTTGGTACAAAAAGATGGAAGCGTGATGTATGTTTGGGCGCTGAGGTAAGGAAGATCTCTGATGCTGGCTTCTTTTCCGGACTTTATTAAAATAATTGCAGTTATAATTATTCAAGCTTAAGGCTCTCAAAACCCACGATGCATTTCGACGTGCACACACGTCTTTCTCACTTGAGAATGACGTGTGTGCACGTCGAAATGCATCGTGGGTTTTGAGAGCCTTAAGCTTGAATAATTATAACTGCAATTATTTTAATAAAGTCCGGAAAAGAAGCCAGCATCAGAGATCTTCCTTACCTCAGCGCCCAAACATACATCACGCTTCCATCTTTTTGTATCATTCTGACTCCCTATGGGGAGAGTGGTGGAGTGAGCTGCAGAGGAGGGAGAGGACCTGAAAAGACGCCAGCTGGATCGGCCCCTTTACTAGACACGTGACGCCGCCCGGCACTAGTGTTTCCCCGGAGAAGACCTCGTAGGAAGCACGAGGACGGAACCGGAGGATTCTGCTGCTTCAAATTAATAAGCTTATCTACGGGCTGTGGTTTATAACCAGACCAGGTGAGTTTAAACGCAAAAGAACCGCCCGCTAACAGCCCCATGTGTATAGGCGCACTACAAGCTGTTGTTGTTTTTTCTTTTACTCACTGCTATGTTGGGGAAAACAAGTTTTAAGATTATCTATAAGAGATTTTTGATACTCCAACATGTGCGTGTCCCTGTCCAGGGCGGGAAGCATCTGGCTAAATTTACTCTTGTACCGTGGATCTAAAAATGTGGCAACCCAGTAGTCAGTGCTAATTGACATCCTTACAGTATGAGCATCAGGTTGCAGACAGTGCAGCAAGAAGGCACTCATGTGTTTGACGCATCCATGAAGTCCAATTCCTTGTTGTGTTGGCGACGGTGTAACAATCAATCTTCCTTCCTCTGTCCTCTCCGGCCAACCATGGACAACAGATAGGGGAATAATTTCTTCTTCATCTCCTGAGTGTTCTGTGCCCATCACATTTTAATCATCATCTTCCTCTATTTCTTCCTCGGCTCCAGAACGTTCAATAACAGTTTGGTACCATGGACACCCCTTTGTTGCTCTACTCCATCCCGCCATGCCACCAGGCTTTGCGATGAGAGTTCGGACCTTAGAGATATTGATATCCCTTCCGCATTCCTCCTCTTCTTCCTCCGCTTCATCTGGGACCACCACCTCATCCCACAGACTTTTCAAAATTTGCTCCAGCATGTAACTGACTTGAATAGTCATGCTGGTAATGGCATAGTCAGTACTAACCATCTTAGAAGACATTTCAAAACTGTGAAGAAGGGTGTAGAGGTCCTTGATCTGTGACCATCTCATTTGCACCACCTTGGGCAAACACTTGTTTGAGGGTAAGAAAAGCATTTTAGGGGAAACACAAATATTTGACAATCACTCGTTTGAGACCAGAAAAAGCATTTTATGGGAAACACAAAGATTATGTTTTGATCTGAACAGGCTACATTCCTTCATAACTTCAAAATTGGTGCTTAAATCAGTAGTTTTAAAAAAAAAATAGCAGTCCAAAATGACTAACCAGATTATTCACTGTTTTTGGTATAAATTACATTATCGCATATCAAACAATTTACAAGTTGTTGCAGTAGATTCTTATAAAACCAACAGACTCAGCATTCATGATCTGCATGTTTTTGAGTCTGTGTATTTGAATAATTAATTGAAAGGGGGTGTGTTCAAAATAATAGCAGTGTGGAGTTCAATTAGTGAGATCAATCATTCTGTGAAGAAACTGGTGTGAATCAGTTAGTCCTTATTTAAGGGTGAAGCCAGCACATGTTGTAAATGCATTTCTCATTGAAAGCCTGAGAAACATGAGTCATTTGAGACAATGTTCAGAAGAACAGCGTACTTTGGTTAAAATGTTGATTGGAGAATGTAAAACTTATAAAGAAGTGCACACAATGATAGTCTGTTCAGCTAAAATGATCTCTAATGTTTTAAAATGGAAAGCAAAACCAGAGAGACATGGAAGGGAACGGAAGAAAACTACAATTCAAATGGATCGAAGAATAGCCAGAATGGCAAAGATTCAGCCAATGATCATCTCCAGGAAGATCAAAGACAATCTCAAGTTATCTATTAGTATAGAGAAAGTTAGAAGACACTTGTGTGAAGCTAACCTATTGGTGAGAAGTCTCTGCAAAGTCCCACTTTTAAAAAAAAATATGTACTGCGAACACAATTTGCCACAGAACATATCAACTGGCATATGGAGAAATGGAGAAACATTTTATGGGCTGATGAAACAAAATTGTTCTTTTTGTGTCCAAGAATTCATGGACCAGTTTGCATATATCAAAATGCTTGAAGAGGTCATGTTGCCTTACACTGAAGAGGAAATGAAGAAATGAGAATAAATCCAAACAAAAGTGGCATTTCACCTTAGGGGATCTTTACAGTTTATGGATCTGATCCAATTCCACGAAATTCTTTAAAAAATATTTATTAATAGCACACAGTACAATGTATTTCGGCTGCAATTACAATGTAACCTTCTTCAGGTACATAAAAAACAGGAAATGCACTTGAAATGGGTGAAATGGGTGCTTCGACAAGACAATGACCCTAAACACACCAGTAAACAAACAAAATCTTGGTTCCAGCCCAACAAAATTGAGGTTATGGAGTGGCCAGCCCAATCCTCAGACCTTATTTCGATAGAACACTTGTGTGATGACATAAAAAATGATATTTCTAAGGCAAGGTGCAAATAAATTGTGGGATGTAGTCAAAGCATCCTGGGTTGAAATAACAGTTGGCAAGTGGGAGAAGTTAACTGACTCTATGCAACACAGATGTGAAGCGGTTCTAAAAAACTGTGCTTATACAACTAAATATTAGGTTAGTGATTCACAGGAATGCAAAATCCTAAAAATAAAGTACATATTTTGAGTTTATAAAGACAACTGCAAACACTGCTATTTCTACGAAAAGCACACCGGTCCTTTTTTGTTATTTTCTGTAAAGTAGTTAAAGGTTATATACATTTCTCAATATTTTTTGATGTAGATAACAATGTACAATGTTTCCAATGCCTGGAAATAAAAAACTTTGGCTTAACTCATGTTTTTCAACACACTTCTATTATTTTGAGCACAACTGTATGTTATGTAGCTTACACCCAGTGGAAAAAAATATATTAGCATGCAATAATTTGGATGACACTATCTTGTCATAATTCCACTTAATCATATTTTCTGTCCTATTATATATGTTCGTAATGAGATAACTTCATTACAAGTTTCTTTAGAGTAATCCAGTCATTCTACACTATGTCCATCACCCAGACTGCTCACCTCTCCATCTTCTTCTCGGATAACTTCCATTTTGGTTCAGGTAGCTGATAACACATGAAGAGATTGAGCTACCTAATGAGAAATGTCACTAATAGAAACAATTCAAACCTAAATCCATCAGCACCCCAGATAAAAGTATTCATCCCTCAATCATATGCAATGTGGATAACAACCTAGACTGGTTGAATCATATGGGAACAGAAAGGGAGTGAGATAGGGGAGGTCAGACCCTGGTGGAGATATGGTCATGTGTGAAATTGTAAATCACCTAATGTTTGGAGTTTGGTTTCTTGTTTGTACTTTTATTCTTCACTTTTTACAAACTAGATCCATGGCCGTAAACCATTTCTGACCAAGAGTCGAGTAAGAGCAAATCTGCTATTTCTTCAGCCGAAGAATTATTTCTATCTTTCCAAGGAAGGATGGGATCCCAGACTGCACAGCTGTAAATAAGACTCAGGTTTCCTCAGATCAAAGGTTAGTACATTAATCTGAACTGTGCTGTGCATTTCTTACTGGAAAAAATATAGCATGGAAACATTAACCTGTTCATTGCTATTTTCAACAATTTTGTAGTGTAGTTAACCTGAAATCAAGTACAAACTCTGCATGATATTTGGCTTTATCACTTTTTTCCCGTCTTTTCCCCCTTACTCTAGGAATGTAGATGATATACTATTAGAACCTTTCTGAGTTCTATCCATTTTACGCTCATGGCAAATGCATTTTATATACTTACCAAAAAATTGCACAATATAATATCCTAGATGGCATATCAGCCAAATAAACATTTTCAGCTGGTCCAGCTTGTGTTTTCTGCTCTTTGGACATTAATTAAGGCTTCAAGTATAGGAGGTCACAAGTATCTAAAATGTTAGTTATGCAGTAACACATGAATAATGAGCCCCTCTCTTAAATGATACTTACCAGAACCTTGGAGGAATTTGTGCATGACTATGATAAACTGACAGTGATAGAAGTATGAGCATCATATGTAGAGCACAAAAGTAACTATGTAAAAGCTGGTTATATACATAATACACTTACCTGTTATGTTATTTTATTGCTGCATTTTTTTATTTGTCTTTATAAGTGTCTTTACTATATATGGATGTATACATCTAGAAAGGGGTGGGGAACTCCAGGCCCCCAAGGGTCTCCAGCAGATCATATTTTCAGGATTTCCTTAGCATTGCATAGGTGATAATATAATCAACTGCACTTGTGATGATTCCCACCCCTGTGCAATGCTAAAGAAATTCTGAAAACATGACCTGTTGGCGGCCCCCTGGAGTTTCCCACCCCTGGTCTAGAAGATCAGTTTAATGTCAAACAGTGAAGGTAGACTAGAATTTGTCTCATAATATACTTTCTAGTCAATCCCTATTGCATTTGAGGTTTGTATGGCCTATCAAAGTCTTCCACAACAAACTCATCCTACTATCTTTATGGACCTTACTTTGTGCAATTAGGCACAGTCATGCTGTAACAGAAAAGGGCCTCCCAAAAAGTTGGAAGCATACTGTTGTCTAAACTATCTTGGCATACTGAAGCATTAAGATTTCCCTTCACTGAAAATAAGATAGACCAACACTTAAAACACAACCACATAGCATTATTATCAATCCTCCTCCAAGCTTTACGGTTGGCACAATGATCAGGCAGGTTACATTCTGAGATTTGCAAAAATTTTGTCTCGTTTATCCGACTGCCAGATAGAGTGGATTTGTCACTTTACAGAACAGATTTTCACTTCTCCATAGGCCATTGGTTGGGATTTATACTACTCCTTCTGTCACTTGGCATTAAGCTTGGTGATATAAGGCTTTTTTGCAGCTGTTCAGCTATGGAAACCCATAATATTGGTGGCTTTAAAACACTATGTATCACAACACTTGGTGACCCCTCTTACTAACTTTATGCAGAGTTTACTCTTTAACTTTACTAGTTTTGGTTTCTAAATATTTTTACGTTTTTATTGTAGAATTTACAGTGGAATATTTAGGAAGGGATAAAGTTCATGAATTGCCTTGTTTCATGGGGACATTTTATTACTCTAAACCAGCGAACTCCTAAGAATGACCTAGTCTTTCACACATTTATAAAGGAAGACTGAATGGTTTAGGACTTGTTTTTATACTCATGTAGCAATAGTTCCTAATAAAAACCTGAATTCTATGATTAAGAGGAGTCCCAATAGGCAATTTTTTACTTCCCTTACTTATTTTAAGAAGTTCCATTTCCAATGCTACCAATGCTGCCTGGATCTCATGCTAGCCTCAGTACTTTCTACTCTAATCGGATGGGCATGTCACTGCTGCAGCCTATCACTGGATGATTTTGACAAGACGTTTTAGGCGTGAAGAAGACAATTCTTTTGAGTTTCCATGAGTTAAAGGAAAATTATTTATATGTGAATGTAGATCTTTCAAAGAAAAGTCCAGAAATACCTTTACATGTCCATTCTATTACTCTGAATAATGCTGATCTGTAGAGATTCACAGCGCCACAGACCAGGCTTACCTTGTAGGGGCATAACTAAGCAACTATCCTGTATTCACTATTGTCTCTGAAGGTGAGGATAAGCTGGGTGGCAGGTAGTCACCAGATACATGCTGAGTAAGGTATTGAGAGCACAGGGCGAGTGGTTGTCGGGCAATCCAAGGTCAGGGCAGGCAGCACAGGTGCAGAATACAAGCTGGGTTCAGGAGTGATGAGTTAAGGATATATGGGTACACTAGCTGGGTTGATAAAAGGAGAGACAAAACTGAGATACTAGCAGACAGAGCACCAGACGTGAACTAATCAAGACCTTAGCTCAGGCAGAGTGTGGATGGAGGAGCTCCCTTATAAACCAACTACTGGCAGGGAATGGGCCACAGCAGCAACACTCACAAGAGACAAGTGATTGAACTCCTGCCACGCCTCACTATAGCTGGGTAGAGAATCTCTAGTCAAAGGAGGATGTGACAGAGCAGGATCTGTTGCAAGGGGTAGTTTAAGGGATGATCTAACATTGGGAGGTGCCAGGCAATGACTGCAGTAGGTAGGATGGCACTTACCAGTCGTTGGAGTCACAGGCGTGATATTCTGTTACTCAAAAGCCAACATTTGATTTGAGGAAAGAAAGAGTTACTGGATAAGAGTGCTGGGGGGCACAAATGAAGAGAATACTTATGGGTTAACACGTTTAATTACCAAAACGTGTTTCCACAATATATTGTTGTCTTCCTCATTTGGAAGCTCTCATGTAGGCGCACAGCAAGGCCTTGACGTCAGCTGCCGTCTCCCGCTCCTGACAAGTCCTCGCTGTGCGCCTGCGTGAGATCAGACATTTACATGCCGGCGCAGGCAAGGAGGGGGCTGCACACACAGGAGGAGGAACAGAGCAGCAGAAGGAGGCACAGAGTGGCCGGAGGCGTGGAGAAGCCTCGTGCCAGCAATGACTCCATAGCCAGGAATGTCCTCCCGACTCACTATCTCTAAGGTTTGTAAAGTTTATATCTCAGCCATGGGGGACCCCTTCCCTGAATGCAGCAGGCATGCTGCATTCAGAGGAGCATTTAGTTTGCCATACACCAGGAGGGTGACAGGTCCTCTTTAAGGACATAAGAGTCATAGAACAAAACTTATAAGGAGGTCTCACGCTGCCATGTTCACCATCAGCAGCGACTACACTAAAAGGAAAAAATGTTCATATTTCGATCCTTGCTTATATGGGACTTTTTACCTGTTTCTTGACCTTTTTGTGCTATATTTTCCACTATAAATACCATCACTTTAATATTTTTTACAAGATAAGCTCCTCAAAAATCAGTTGGTTTCTCTCAGCTTTTGTGCCCCATATTAATTAGTAATTGGTAGTTATCCATATGCAAAAAGAATATATTACAATATCATGGGAATTGGCAGGAAAGCTTCCAAGGAATCCCAGTTGAAATATTATTTATATGTATTCTTCCCTCTGATAGATGTAAAATATTGGAAATTTTACAAATACCAAAGAGCACTACTTTAATCAAATATCTTGAAATATCACAATAAAGTTTTGAAAACTTTCAACACTATGAGTTAGTTAAAGATATCTCAACAATAGGGAACCTAAATGCTAAACTAATAGTGAGCAGAACATTCCCTTACACAAATGTAATGATTGTGTCATAAATAGTACGAGACATTACAAGAACAATAAGAACAAGAATGTTTTATGTTACTTCATCATGGATGTAACATGGACTCCTACAATTCAACTAATCTTTTGATTTTGGTTCAGATTTTTATTTTTATGGCGAGTGCCCATATGTTTGGCTTAAAGCATCATATTTTCAATGTTCACATCACACCAGTAGTCCCGACAGGCCATTAATTCCAACGTTTATTCTCAGCATCAGGTTTCCCCAGTCAATGGCTGTGATATTTATGTCTTTTATTGAGTCCTGCTGGGAAACATTATATAAAACTACGCTTGGAATTACAGCCGCTGAAATGTATACAAACCAGTAAAGGAGAAATAGCAATGATACAGTTTACATACTAAAGCAGAGAATCAAAAATGATTTTAATCAGCACAGCTGCCATGTAGACACAGCGGGAGACAAAAGACATAGGAGGAAATATTAAGTCCCCATCTACATTTCCATTTCTAGCTATCTCATTATTAGCTTGAGAGTCCATGTTTATGAGACATTTGGGACGTATTGCATTGCTGGACCTGCATCTCTTACTTATTTGCCATGGTGAGCAATAAGGGTCAAGTTTGCAGAATACAATGTGATTAAATGGTCAATTTAAGTTTATGATCTGTACATTGGGTGTCATAGATGGCTTTCCCTTCCAAAGTAAAAGTTAGTTTTACTGCAGTTCCCAAATGTTTTCAATTATATGGGATGAAAAGGCAAAAGTTCATAGCACTAAATGTGCAGATTTTACACTTGTTCATTGCAGTGAATAAAAAGAGAATTCCATACATTACAGGTACACACATGTCCATAAAACAAAAATAAAAGAAAGAGGCAGCACCCACCAGTATTGTGCAGTAAGGGTCTCTTTAATCCGGTATATTCACGGATTCATAACAGGGTGCAGGGAGGTGACCACGGAGGGCGGACGACGACGCCGTTTCGCAAAAAGATTTGCTTCTACGGGTCCCTGCACCCTGTCATGAATCCGTGAATATACCGGATTAAAGAGACCTTGCTGCACAATACTGGTGAGTGCTGCCTCTTTCTTTATATTTTCATTATTGCTTGTGCTGTGGATTAGCACCACCAGGGGAAGAATCTGCATTACAGGGCAATCCGCCCGGAGCATGACGGTTGATACTGCCACTTAGTGCCCTGAAGCCTTATCATTTGACATGTCCATAAAACAGATCCATATAGGTGATGGGAGAAGTGGAAAATCTGAAAAAAAACACAAGCAAGGTATATTTCATTCAAAATTAATCCCTTTAAGTTTTTAGGGCCTTAGGATTCTTTACAAGGATACTGCCGTACATTTACTTTATGAGGTGTATGTGACTGACAAGGTGTTTTCATTGGTATTATTTTATGTCACTTATAACTTAGTACTTAAGTATATATAATAATAATAATAATAAAAATGTTTATTTATTTATATAGTGCCATTAATTCCATAGCGCTTTACATACATTAGCAACACTGTTCCCATTAAGGCTCACAATTTAAATCCCCTATCAGTATGTATTTGGAGTGTGGGAAGAAACTGTATAAACCGGAGGAAGCGTACACAAATACGGGGTGAACATACAAACTCCTTGTAGATGTTGTCCTTGGTGTAAGGTGGTTGAGAGTTCATTTTCTCCCTCTTAGGGCCCTTTCACATCAGCGTTTTTTTCAAATCGCGGCAGATGCGGTGAAAAAAACGCATCTGCCGCGATTACCGCATACCGGCTGCACTTGCGGCACGGTTGCGGTGCGGTTGCGGTAAACGCCATACAATGTATAGGCGGACTTGCGGTAAGTGCGGCAAGTGCGGTTTTGGCACTTGCGGCAGGTGCGGCCGCGAAAAAAAACGCGGCTGACAGCATTTTTTTTTCGCGGTCCGCACCTGCCGCAATAAGCCAAAACCGCACTTGCCGACCGCCGCAAGTCCGCCTATACATTGTATGGCGTTTACCGCAATCGAGCCGCAACCGTGCAGCCGTATGCGGTAATCGCGGCAGATGCGTTTTTTTCACTCATCTGCGCGATTGAAAAAAACGCTGATGTGAAAGGGCCCTAAGAAGCATACATTATTTGTGAATTTTATATTTGCATAGTAAAGTTAATCTGTTTCATTATATGAGTGGCCATCTAATGGCCAAGGTAAAGACTGCTCCCTGGTCCCTTTTCATAATGGGAGTTATTATTAATAATTGGTGATATTTCTAGGGGTTAAAAAGATGCAAGAGTGCATCTTGCAGCAATTCTTTTGACCTGAGATTTACGCAGAAGTCCATAGGTACTGTGAATCCTGCCCAGAATGTCAGCTGACCACACGCAAGGCTCCGTAGCCCATTGGTACCTCTCCCGGTTATAGAGGTACCTTTTGAATGGATTGTGATGGACTTGGTGGGGCCCATTGTAAAGTCTGCATGTGGCCACCACCACATACTTGTGGTCATCGATTATGCCACCCGATACCCAGAGGCTATTCTGCTACACCACACCTTGGCTAAGTTATTGCATGGGAGCTGTTTGCCGTGTTCTTTCGCCTTGGGCTGCCTAAGGAGACCCTTACGGATCAGGGGACTCCTTTTATGTCCAAGGTGATGAAGGAACTATGTAAGCTGCTGAAAATAAAACAGATGCGCACAGCGGTGTACCATCCACAGACCGACAGGTTTAATAAAACCCTTAAATCCATGCTTAAAAAGGTGGTTTCCAAGGATGGGAGGGATTGGGACATGTTACTGCCCTATTCTCTGTTTGCCATCCATGAGGTACCAGAGTCTTCCACCGGGTTTTCACTCTTTGAGCTATTGCACGGCAGGCATCCGAAGGGGTTGCTGGATGTAGCCAAAGAGATGTGGGAACAGGAACCGACTGCACATAAAATGTAATTGAGCAAGTGGCAAAAATGCAGGATTACAGCAGTCATGCCTATAGTAAAAGAGCATCTAATGGGTGCCCAGACAGCGCAAAGTCACACGTATAATAAAAGGGCCACCATCCAGTCCTTTAAAGAAGGGGACTGGGTATTGGTATTAGTGCCCACGGCAGAGAGTAAACTCTTGGCCAAATGGCAGTGACAATATGAAGTCAGGGAAAAGATGGGGGAGGTAAATTATAGAAATATACTAGCCCAGGAAGAGAATACAGTTATATCATGTCAATTTGCTTAAGGTGGGAGACTCGAGATTAGTGCAGCAGGATATGGACGTATTCTCTGAACTGCCTGACCATACTTCTGTCATGCAACATGGCTCTGTAACCTGAGCCTCGTGTGGGGGTGCGAATTAAACCGTACTGTGGACCAGAAGCCCGAAGGCAAGCCATTGTGGCAGAAGTAAAAGACATGCTCAAACTAGGAGTAATCAATGAATCAAGGACTCAGTGGGCTAGCCTCATTGTGCTGATTCGAAAGCCAGACGGATCGCTATGATTCTGTAACAATTTCCGAAAATTGAATGAGGTGTCAAAACTTAACCTTTATCCAATGCCCTGGGTGGATGAGCTAATGGAGAGACTGGGGTAGGCCCAGTACTTCACGATGCTCGATCTAACCAAGGGTTACTGGTAGGTATCTCTGACAGAATTGGTCAAGAAGAAGACTTCCTTTATAACACTGAAGGGCCTCTATCACTATGTTGTCTTGGATTAAATGGGGCATCAGCTACATTCCAGAAGCTGATGGCTATAGTTTTGGGGCCCCATCAGAAGTATGCATCTGCTTATCTGGATGATATTATCATCTTTAGTACTCATTGGCAGTCCCACTTGTCCCAGGAACAAGCAGTAGTGGATTCGCTCAGAGCAGCAGGTTTGACAGCGAACCCCCAAAAAATGTGCGATAGGTCTAGAGGAAGCCCGGTACTTGGGGTACTTGATTGGCTGCGGGGTTATCAAACCATAAATAAACAAGATCGAGGCCATTCAAAACTTGCCCAGGCCTGTGTCTACTAAACAGGTGAGAGCGTTCCTCGGCATCGTTGGGTACTACTGATGATTTATACCCAATTTTGCTGGGAGAATGGCGCCTTTGACCAATCTGTTAAAGGGTAAGAAGTCGGTAATGGTACGGTGGACTCCTCAAGCTGAGGAAGCATTTCAGTCCATGAAGTTGTAGTTGTGTGGACAGCTTGTCCTCACCAGCTCCGACTTCAAGAAAACCTTCATTGTGCAAACCAGTGCCTCAGAGGTAGGCCTAGGTGCGGTACTATCGCAAGAGATGAGCGGAGATGAACATCCGGTCACCTACTTGAGCAGGAAACTTACCTCAGCGGAGAAGAATTATAACGTAGTGGAGGAGTGCTTGGCTTTTAAATGAGCCTTGGAGTCTCTACACTATTATTTGCTCGGGCGACTGTTTGTTTGGTGACGGACCATTCACCCCTCGTCTGGATGAGGATGCTAAGGAGAGGAACGCTTGGGTCACCAGATGGTTCCTGTCCCTACAAAATTTAAATTTTTTGGTGGAACATCGTGCTGGGACGTCACAGGGAATTGTGGACGCCCTGTCTCGGGTGCCCTGTGTGGTGATGGGTGTTCAACCCCACAAGTTTGAGCAGAGGAGGATATGTGAGACAGTGAGGGGATTCAAATGCGAGGGACGATATGTGTCCCCCAGAATGCGCACCAAAGCATACTGAACCCACTGGAGGGCATTGCAATCACAGGCTTTGCCTGTGAGTGCAGGACAGTGGGACATGGCCACAGATTCCATTTAAAAAACCTTCAGAAAAGGGTGGGGTGTGTCAGTGGTTTGTTTGTGGCCGGATTCATGCTAGGCCTCTTTACCTTGTCTGCTGTGGCAGTCAGCGTCTCCGCAGGCAGGGAATAACAGAGTTTCACATAGATTTGGAATTTTGCACTCAGTCTACTCACTTCACTTGCAATTGGCACTGGGCGCTTCTCTCTACCAAGTCCAGTCTGATCTGTCTGCAAGGAATTAGGATAGCTTGCCCCGAACCCCTTTGTGTTCCTCTCCATTCTCTGGTCACTCTCCCAGCGCTACCTCTTCGCCTCTCCAGTCAGCGCCTCCGCACGCAGTGTCCCGATCCAACAGCCACGGGTCCTGTCAGGCGACTGGTACCTGTTTCCTGACTCTAGTTCAGCTGCCTTCTCAGCGGTTGCGTCGGGTTTCGGCCACCACTCTTGGAGATTGTGTGGCCCCCGGTTTGGTGGTTCGGGCTTACAGCATCCATGCCATTCTCAGGACTGGTTCCCTGGCTCTTGACCAACTCTACATTTGACCTTAGTCCAGGTTCTGGAGAGCCCAGGCCGTTTTCACTCCGCATTTGCCCCTGGGGTTCTCTCTCTGTGCTCGCCTTCAGACTTGGCTTCCATCTCCTTCCTCACTCACCACTTACTCACTCACTTACCGCTAACTAACTTCCTTCTGCCTGTTCTTCCTTTGTCCACTTTGTGACTGGGCCCTCCCCTGGGTTCGCACATGGTCTCCTGGGTCCTAAGATGTGTGAGTGTGTTTGGTGGGGCAAGGGTTCACTATCCCTTGTTCTTTTTGTAAGACAAAAAGGAGGGGTGGGAGCGCATGTGAAGAAAGTTTTTTGCACCAAAGTATAATTGAGGGCCGTGTGGCCACTCAACCTGGGTGGTTGTGCACGCCTTGCACAACTGCGGTGATGCGCCTACGGGTGAAACCTCTTCCTTGAAGGTGTTTGTGATGGCAGCTGGCCGCTTTTCACGGAGCGAAAACCGGAAGTCACCGCTGCGGTCACGTGACCAGACCGGAAGGATGTCACCACAGGTCCTTCAGCGGTGGTGCGGTGGTTCAATTTTCAGCCAAAATGTCCTTCGGCCAGGCACCCAATGTTTGTTAATGATTTCCTCTTACCCAGAGCAGCTCCTGCCGAATTATCTGAAGGTATAGATAGTAGGAACAAGAGAATTCTCGGTCTGTGGAGCGCTAGGGCTAAGAAGGATCAAGAGGATGGGAGTATTATTTAAAAGGTTTTTTATTAACCTCTTACAAGTCACAACGCGTTTCCGCATCAAAGCGCTGTCTTCATCAGGTGTGTAAGAGGACATTGCCAGGAAGTGACTCATTTATACATTCTAACATCATGCCATTGGTTCAACAATTAAGCAATCAGTACGGTAATTACAATCAGTGGTTACAATTAACTCTATAAATGCTCAATTCATGATCTCAGATTGCTAATGCATTATAATATGCTAAAACATTTTTTTCAACCTTATTCACATTTTATCTTCTTCAATCAATTTAATTCTGAAAGTGAGTGATTATTTATAATCGATTATATAACCATATCTCACCTTAAAATATATGTGAACATATACCGTATATACTCGTGTATAAGCCGACCCGTGTATAAGCCGACCCCCCTACTTTTGCCCCCAAAACCTGGAAAACCTATTGACTCGTGTATAAGCCGAGGGTGGACTCCAGCACAGGTATACAGCCCCCAGCAGTGTGGTATACAGGCCCCCAATGGTAGTATACAGCAGCCTCCCCAGTGGTAGTATACAGCAGCAGCCCCAGAGGTATATACAGCCCCAGTGGTAGTATACAGCATCCCCAGAGGTATATACAGCCCCAGTGGTAGTATACAGCATCCCCACAGGTAGTATACAGCAGCCCCAGAGGTAGTATACAGCAGCCCCAGAGGTAGTATACAGCAGCCCCAGAGGTAGTATACAGCAGCCCCAAAGGTATATACAGCAGCCCCAGTGGTAGTATACAGCAGCCCCACAGGTATATACAGCCCCAGTGGTAGTATACAGCAGCCCCACAGGTATATACAGCCCCAGTGGTAGTATACAGCAGCCCCACAGGTATATACAGCCCCAGTGGTAGTATACAGCAGCCCCACAGGTATATACAGCCCCAGTGGTAGTATACAGCAGCCCCAGAGGAATATACAGCCCCAGTGGTAGTATACAGCAGCCCCAGAGGTATATACAGCCCCAGTGGTAGTATACAGCAGCCCCAGAGGTATATACAGCCCCAGTGGTAGTATACAGCCCCAGAGGTATATACAGCCCCAGTGGTAGTATACAGCAGCCCCACAGGTATATACAGCCCCAGTGGTAGTATACAGCAGCCCCAGAGGAATATACAGCCCCAGTGGTAGTATACAGCAGCCCCAGAGGTATATACAGCCCCAGTGGTAGTATACAGCAGCCCCAGAGGTATATACAGCCCCAGTGGTAGTATACAGCCCCAGAGGTATATACAGCCCCAGTGGTAGTATACAGCAGCCCCACAGGTATATACAGCCCCAGTAGTTAGTATACAGCAGCCCCACAGGTATATACAGCCCCAGTGGTAGTATACAGCAGCCCCAGAGGTATATACAGCCCCAGTGTAGTATACAGCAGCCCCACAGGTATATACAGCCCCAGTGGTAGTATATAGCAGCCCCAGTGGTATATACAGCCCCAGTGGTAGTATACAGCAGCCCCAAAGGTATATACAGCCCCAGTGTAGTATCCAGCAGGCCCAGTGGTAGTATGCAGCCCCCCCTCCTTAATATGCGTCCCCCAGTATTAATAAACAGCCCCCCCTCCTTATCATGTCCCCCCCCGACTGCGGCAGCTGTTAAAATAACAAACACTTTATACATCACCTTCCGACGCAGCTCTCCGCTCCTCCGGTCCTCAGCGTCTCCGCTCGCGGCTTCTTCTTCCTTGATGTGCCGGCTTGTGACCGCGCGCAGGAAATGACGTCATCTCCTGCGCCCGGTCACATGACACCGGCACAACAAGGAAGAAGAAGCCGCGAGCGGAGACGCTGAGGACCGGAGGAGCGGAGAGCTGCGTCGGAAGGTGATGTATAAAGTGTTTGTTATTTTAACAGCTGCCGCAGCCGGGGGGGGACATGATAAGGAGGGGGGGGCTGTTTATTAATACTGGGGGACGCATATTAAGGAGGGGGGGCTGTGTAGTGCAATATGCACGGCATCCCCCCGCCGCTGATGGACAGGGGGATGCCGTGCATATTCATTGCACTAATGAGGCGGCCCCACGTGACCGCCTGCGGTCACCGCGGCCCCCTCCTGCCTCCTCCAGCCCCCGGTCACAGCTCCCCCCCCCACAGCATACCGTATGACCCGTGTATAAGCCGAGGGGGGGACTTTTCAGCCCTATTTTTGGGCTGAAAAACTCGGCTTATACACGAGTATATACGGTATGTACGTACATACTGTGACACATATGAAACACATGTAAATTGTAGAAACCATATAAAAAACACATAAAAAATTGCTATATTCAACATTTCGCCATATGTTATATATATTATATATGTATTATATATAGATATATTATCTATACTAAGATTGAAGCCTTCGGGGGCCAATGTATCCAGCTTGAAGATCCAATAGCTCTCCTTTCTTATGAGATTTGTTAGACGGTCAGGATCTTTGCTGTCAATATGATCAAGAATGATCAACCTCATTAGAGTAGGGTCCCTCTGATGGACCGCACTGAAATGTCTAGACACACTGTGTAATTGGTATCCTATTTTTATATTGTGCCTGTGCTTGTTTAACCTGGCATGCATGGTCTGCACAGTGCGACTCACATACTGTAGGCCTGTAGTATGTAGATTGTACTGTGCAGACCATGCATGCCAGGTTAAACAAGCACAGGCACAATATAAAAATAGGATACTAATTACACAGTGTGTCTAGACATTTCAGTGCGGTCCATCAAGGGGACCCTACTCTAATGAGGTTGATCATTCTTGATCATATTGACAGCAAAGATCCCGACCATCTAACAAATCTCATAAGAAAGGAGAGCTATTGGATCTTCAAGCTGGGCACATTGGCCCCAGAAGGCTTGAATCTTAATATAATGTGGCGAAATGTTAAATATAGCAATTTTTATATGTGTTTTTATATGGTTTTTACAATTTACATGTGTTTCATATGTGTCACAGTATGTACATACATACCGTATATACTCGTGTATAAGCCGACCCGTGTATAAGCCGACCCCCCTACTTTTGCCCACAAAACCTGGGAAAACCTATTGACTCGTGTATAAGCCGAGGGTGGACCCCAGCACAGGTATACAGCCCCCAGCAGTGTGGTATACAACAGCCCCAGAGGTATATACAGCAGCCCCAGTGGTATATACATCAGCAGCCCCAGTGGTTAGTATACAGCAGCCCCAGAGGTGTATACAGCAGCCCCAGTGGTAGTATACAGCAGCCCCAGAGGTATATACAGCCCCAGTGGTACTATACAGCAGCCCCAGTGGTAGTATACAGCAATCCCAGTGGTAGTATACAGCAGCCCCAGTGGTAGTATACAGCAGCCCCAGAGGTAGTATACAGCAGCCCCAGAGGTATGTACAGCCCCAGAGGTATATACAGCAGCCCTAGTGGTGTATACAGCAGCCCCAGAGGTATATACAGCAGCAGCCCCAGTGGTTAGTATACAGCAGCCCCAGAGGTGTATACAGCAGCCCCAGTGGTAGTATACAGCAGCCCCAGAGGTATATACAGCCCCAGTGGTACTATACAGCAGCCCCAGTGGTAGTATACAGCAACCCCAGTGGTAGTATACAGCAGCCCCAGTGGTAGTATACAGCAGCCCCAGAGGTAGTATACAGCAGCCCCAGAGGTATATACAGCCCCAGAGGTATATACAGCAGCCCTAGTGGTGTATACAGCAGCCCCAGAGGTATATACAGCAGCCCTTAGGTAGTATACAGCAGCCCCAGTGGTGTATACAGCAGCAGCCCCAGGGCTGTATACAGCAGCAGCCCCAGGGGTGAATACAGCAGCAGCCCCAGGGGTGTATACAGCAGCAGCCCCAGGGCTGTATACAGCAGCAGCCCCAGGGCTGTATACAGCAGCAGCCCCCAGAGGTATACAGGCCCCCCCATCATGATCCAGGGCCCCCCCCCTTGCGCGGCAAACCTGTAAAGTAAAATCATACTTATCCCTGTCCTGTCGCGCTGTCCCGCTGCTTGCCGACATCACGATCCCGGGCTTCATTCCGCGTCTTCCGGCTTCCTGTGGTCGCAGGCAATGACGTCATTGCCCACGACCACAGGAAGGCGGAAGACGCGGAATGAAGCCCGGGATCGTGATGTCGGCAAGCGGCGGGACAGCGCGACAGGACAGGGATAAGTATGATTTTACTTTACAGGTTTGCCGCGCAAGGGGGGGGGGCCCTGGATCATGATGGGGGGGCCTGTATACCTCCGGGGGCTGCTGCTGTATACTCGCGTATAAGCCAAGGGGGAACTTTTCAGCCCAAATTTTGGGCTGAAAAACTCGGCTTATACGGTATATGTTCACATATATTTTAACAAGGTGAGATATGGTTATATAATCGAATCATTATAATCACTCACTTTCAGAATTAAATTGATTGAAGAAGATAAAATGTGAATAAGGTTGAAAAAAAGGTTTTAGCATATTATAATGCATTAGCAATCTGAGATCATGAATTGGGCATTAATCATGATCATGAATAGGGTTAATTGTAACCATTGATTGTAATTACTGATTGCTTAATTGTTGAATCAATGGCATGATGTTAGAATGTATAAATGAGTCACTTTCTGGCAATGTCCTCTTACATCACCTGATGAAGGCAGCGCTTTGCTGCGGAAACGCGTTGTGTCTTGTAAGAGGTTAATAAAAAACCTTTTTAATAATCCTCCCATCCTCCTGATCCTTCTTAGCCCTAGCGCTCCACAGACGGAGAATTATCTTGCTCCTTGTTCCTTTTGGACTGAGATACCACACCCTGCTATTGAGTGCAGTACCCCTTTTGTGGCGATCAGACCAGTGGGGCGCCACATTTGCAAACTGAAGAGCAGGAAGATCCATGCAGTGCAAGCCTGTGTGAAGTCACAACACAGATCTGTGAAGACAAAGTAATTGGTGGGCCGCAGAGTGAAACGGCGCGGCTGTCTTCCATGGCAACAGGTTTACGCGGACTGTTTGGATCTCCCATCTGCAACCCAGAGGACATCTTTTGCATTTGACTTGTGAGTGTTTGCAAATAAACCTGTTTAATATGAACTTTCCTTGGGTCACTGCCTCCTTACCGCACAATGTGAACACTACCGCACTACACTATCTAGGATCACAAATTGATGGCACTAGGTACCCTTTTTTCTTTTGCAAGACACAGCTCTAAACTTTGGCTCTCACAAAACACTAGGGGCTCACTGGGTGAGGTGGATCCTGAAAGCCCAAGGTCTGTGTAAACACATGGGCCACGGGCATCAATGCTGCAGGGAAACAGGCAATAAAGTACAGAAAACTCATAGTTTTATTAAAGTTTGCGAAGTCTCAAGTGGACAGGAGACGTCCTGAAAGTTGCAGAAAGGAACACAGCAAAGACAAAACAAAAGACATAATAAAATCCTGGAACACTGCAAAAGTACTAGAAACTGCAACACAATGAAGTTCTAAAGACAACTGGCCAGTAGCTGGGTAACAGAGAAATAGCAATCAAATAGGTGAAGTTCTAAAGACCAGTAGCAGGGTACTGAAGACTGCAGACTGGTAGCAGAATCACTGAAGACTGCAAACAGGGAGCAAAGTTACTTATGACTGCAGGCCAGTAGCAGGGTTATTGGAGACCATTGGCAGGCAGGTAGCATTATCCCTGAAAACTGCAGGGAGGAAGCAGACTTACTAAAGACTGCAGACTGTTAGCAGGGTTACTGAAGGTTGCTGGCAGACTGGTAGCAGAAGTCCCTGGAGACTGAAGTCAGGTAGTGATACTGTAAACCATGGGAACTACAGACAGGTAGCAGAGTTGCTGAAGACCGCAGGGAGATAGAAGGCATCTCGGATATTGCTTGACAGCTAGACGAGAAAACTTCAAAGTGAAAAGGAAGTCTAATACCATGGAAGCCTAAGACAAACAGGAAGACATCCAGAAACCCACAGGCAGGTTGGAAATTGTAGAACTGGAAACCGCAGACGGTTAGCAGAGTTATGGAAGACTGCAGACAGACAGAAGGTGTCATGGAAATTTCAGATGGGTAGCAGATGAATCTCTAGATTAGCAATGAAGTCTAATACAATGGAAGTAATACACAGCCAGAAAGACGTCCTGAAAATTACATACGGACGTGTGAATGGTCCTAGAAGACCAGGTATCTGTAAGAGTACCTTTACAGGCCGCAACTTTTGGCGGCGATAGGAGGCAATCTAACGTGCGCGTGCACATTTTTCCTGGTTGCCTCAGATCTCCGAAGGCGCTTTTACACGCCGCAATTTTGCCCTCAACCTAAGGCGACATGTCGCCCGGAAGTTGCCACACCATCAGCGGGAAACATATGGTAGACTCCCGTCACCGCTTCACACGCCGCAATCCCCAAAGGAATGTGGGCGTACCTGTTCAGCACGGCAAAAACATAGGCGTGCCAAATTTTTTTACACCGCGCACCAAACACGCTCATTAGACAATGCAATAGCGTCCTGATTGGCCAGCCTCGGAAGCTGCTAATACGTGAGGCCATTATCTCGGAGTTTGGAAGGAATACACGCTCGTGTCGTGACAAGTGACTGCTGCGAGACACTTTCGAGCTGCTCAAGCGTCACTCAGGAGTGGTTTTGAGCAGGACAGTGGCTTACACTACACAATGGTTTGCTATGTGTGCGTCTGTAGCTGATGGTGGGAACATACACACAATACTATGCACATATGTGCCTATATTGTTCCATGCCATGGCTCAGCTGCCATAGCCCAACTGAACTATGTTTGTGTACACATGTTTGTGTGTGTAATGGACTGTACCTACATACCCCACAAACACATTGCTTGCTCAATTTGTGTGGACATGTGCCTCTGTGGGCACAACACATCACAATGAATATGTACACACAGTTGCGCCATACACTGTGGCCCAAAGGGCTGAACCTGTGTACTGCATATTAACACACAATGTGTCATGGAACCATCAATACCATTTTACAAATCACATATCTCTGTGCACAGCATAAAGCTATGTGCAACTGCCCTGTATCCCAAAGTAACGACACACACAAGTTGTTGTTTAGATCCAATTTTGTTGGGTTTATATTTTTGGCAAAAATAAAAAACAATACAACAACACACAAAAAATAACATAAACGAGAAGTGTTCACATCACACAAACAAATGCAACCTGATGAGAATTAATGTCAGTCAAAAAACATGTCACAGCAAAACAAAAATACATAACTCAACTAACTAACTAACTAACTAACTAAAGAATGTGCACACACAAAAAGACAACCCAAATACTCCTGGTGCAGCCACCTAGTGACTCCACCCTCCTCATCATGTTGCAGCCTCACAGCACCAGCCATCCTACACCTGCTGGTGCTGCCAGGCCACTGCCCCAGGGCCATTAAAGTAGGAGCAGTATGCATCTCTGCTGTTCCTGGCATCCTGCTGAGTTCGACCTTGACTCAGCGGCTGGAGTGGCGCCACACCATTGTCGGTAGCACGCCAATCCTCGGGATGGATCTCCCCTGTTGTTGGGTCCACTGAATCCACATAACTTGCCGGCGTGTATGATGACCGATCCCTACGACGCAGGAAGGTATGCAGCAACAGCAGGCCAGCACTACCACATCAATAGATTCCAGTTTCATATGCAGACATTTTGAAAAACCCGGAATGTATTGGCCATGATCCCGAACGCATTTTCAACCAAACGGTGGGCCCGGGATAGCCGGTAATTGAAAATGCCCTGCTCAGAAGTAAGGGTCGTCTGGGGATATGGCCGTAGTAAGTGTGCCTGAAGTGGGAAGGCTTCATCCCCCACAAACGCAAAGTTGAGATGATGGGTTGTCTCATCATTTGAGGGCAAGTTCAGCCCACCTGTCCTTAGGTCTTGGGCCAAGGAGCAGTGTGCTAGCACACCCCTAATCTGAGATACGCCCGTTCATTCCAACGTCCATGTAGAGGAACTCATAGTTCGCATCCACCAGGGCCATGAGGGCCACACTACAATATCCTTTGTAATTGTAATACAAAGACCCAGAGTTTGGGGGTTTGTTGATCCTCACGTGCTTACCATCCAATGCACTGCCGCAGTTTGGAATTTGCCAGCGGTCCACAAACCCTCTGGCAACATCCATTCAGCAGGTGTTGTTGGGAACTGCATATAGGATGGCAGCACACTACTCCAGGTGGCCTCAAACGTCTCAGGGATCAGGCGGCTCAGCAGGGGCAGTGATACAGTGAAGTGTATTGCCGGTCGGTCCTTGACCGACCTGTGGCCAGGAACCGCTAAGTTACTGCCAAACACTCCTCAGGTGGCACACTCGACGTATCACAGTGTCCTGACAGGCTATCAATGGCCGTATGCGTCCCCAACAGGAATGTGAAAGAGTCCTCGGACGTATGGAAGTAGTTCCTGAAATCATGCGGACTACGATCTTCAGCTCACGCACCAGCTGCATGTGACTCCGGGTGTTCTGGTGGCGAAGCCAATCCTGAGTCCACACACGCCGTGGTCTGTGAGCCAGCAACCTCTCATATCTATCCTCCAGCCACAATTGCTCTTCCACCAAGGTAAGAGCCACGATAGCATCTCCATCAGGGTCGATCATCTCACGTACCATCCCTTGCAAAAGTGAGAAAAACAAAAACATCACTACAAGAACGCTTCATCACACATCATCTACACACACCACCTCCTTCCCTCTACATCTCCTGGCCACTTTACCACAGCATACCCAAGTGTGAACACCAGCCCACACACATACATAAAGACCACTTATCAAGGCCCAAACACAACATTGCAGTGTGTGACAACCAAACCTGGTCACTCTACACCCCTGGACGTCCTGTACAAAATATCTCCCTTGTCAAATGCAACACATCATGAGCCTAAGCCCATATACGTGGCCATAATGTTGATGTGTGACCACAAGGCATGGGCAAACACATAAGTCACATTAATTTAATCATGCTTTTTAAAACATCTTTACAATTACATTACACTGGTAACCCAGCCTTTGTGTGTTATGCTAAAAATATCATGCCACGCAGCACACTATTGAATACTCATCATGTCCAAGAGACATCCCTGATGTGTTGTGAATGCAGGATCTTCTGAGGCACACATTCGCAGAAGCCACACGCCACAATCCACATCTGATTTTGGCCTTAAACGTCCCATTGTGTGTGGTAAACGACAGTACTATGTGTCCTCAATTCAGATGAGCCCCGCAACTAAAGACCCTCGCATCCTTCAAACATGATCCTGTATGGCAAAGGCAAAATGGCTTTTCAATGAAGAGAGGGTTTAGGTAGTCAAAACACTCATGCATCCATTTGGCAGGACACAATAGTAAATCTTAAATAAAACTTCACGAGTAACTACATACCCCACCACTTGGCCGTCACCTACACTACACAATAGCGACCCTTAATGGTAAGGTGCTGTAAACGCAACACAGCCACATCACAGTTCATGTTTGCACATCAGTACTTACTTAATGACTCTGGGCAGCAAGCGTGTCCGACTTCGACTTTGAGCGCATTTTATATGGTAAACAACCAATCAGAACGCAGCGGCATCTTGTAATCGACGTAGCCTCCGGGCGTACGCAGGTGCAACCAATGATTATGTGCCATTGTGCTTTTGTGATTGGTCAGGTTGTGTTTAAATAAGCATGTGCTGGGGCGCAACCCCTGTCCCAACTGGAATGTGCATTGAGCTAGTAGTCCGCAAAAAGGAAGATCCGGCACCACAGGCCTCTCCATGCATTTAAATTTTTATTTTTTTCTTCATAAGCTTACATATGAATATGGGTATGCAGACCCTCGCCTGATGCGTTTCGAGCGTCACTGCGCTCTTATTCATATGTCAATGAATAAGAGCGCAGTGACGCTCGAAACGCGTCAGGCGGAGGGGCTGCGTACCATATTCATATGTAAGCTTATGAAGAAAAAAATAAAAATTTAAATGCATGGAGAAGTCTGTGGTGCCGGATCTTCCTTTTTGCTGATTTCGTTCAGGTGGTGTCGGCTGCCTGGTCCAGGCACACATTCTAGGAGCAACACGCTGGATTGAAGCACTACTCCCTTCCCTGCTCCTTTACTTACTACATTGAGCTAGTAGTGTCTCATCACAAGATCTCTGTTGGACAGACGGTAAGTGGGGGCACATGCAGTTGGGCACTCCTGGACGTTCTTTTCTGTGTGCTGTAGACCCATATGTTGGGTGATGTTTGGGCACATTATGTCCAGCTTCACGTAGCGTCCTGTAGAAGTGCATTTAGCAACGTGTACACATCGTAAATACACTCCGTGTCCTGTAGCACACATAATGTTCTGTGAGATCTTGCCAGGATAATATGTGTACTCCAGCACTATTTTTAGCCCTAAATGTGTGTGTATCTGAGGAGTGTGTGTTGAAATGTCCTTAGTAAGGCCATGTGTGGCATTTGTAATGAGAGACCTTGACATATTTTACTGCAGTGGGCCCAAATACATATATCACCTGGCCTGTCCGACAAGCCCCATGTATGGACACATGTTAACGCCAATGATGATTTGGCCTAGCCAACCTGACTACCAGAACACATGTTATTAGTCTTGCAGGACATGGGCTGGACACACAGAGTAGGGTGTCACCTGTGATGGTCATATGTTTGTTTGCATGACCTCTTTTTTTTTTTTTTCTCAGATGGCTGAGTATCACGATTTTGTGACACAGCTCCTCACCATATACCAGGAATACGAATGCCTCTGGCGAGTGTCGCTGCCTGCTTATCACGACCAGGCAGTGAGGGCTGTGGCCTGCATGCCGCTGGTGGAGCTGTCCAACCGGCTCCAACCACAATAGATCTGGACAGCGGCGCTGGTTGCGGATAAGATCAAAAGCCTGCACACCCTGTTCAACAAGACCCACAAAAAGTGGATGGAGGCCCGGTCCGGGGCTGGAGCTGAGGAGGTCCCTAGGCCATCTCTCTGGTACTATGACCTCCTCAGCTTCACCCTGGACCAGGAGGGGCCTCGTGGAACACGGTTCAGGAGGCATCGTCTGCAACCAGCTGTGGCCGCAGCCCAACACCCTGCCCCATCGCAGGAGGTGGGTAATTGTGTTTGTGTGATCGATCTAACCAGCATGTTGTTTGCACTGATGTGGGGTTTGCAGCACATGTGGTAGTCGCCATTGTGCTTTTCCCGCACCAATCCTGCTCACTGTTCTTTTCTATCTGTTTTTTGGTCTATGTTCTCACAGATTGTGTTGTGTTATTTGTGTGCACTTTACATATCAATGACGACCCTCAGGTGAGTATACTGCACTTGTCTACTTGTTAGGCTTTTTTTCCTCTAAACTCTGTTCCTGTGGCTTTTGGTGTTAGCCTTGGTGAGCTTGGCTCTATGTTGTATTGGTTGTTTGGTTGTGGTATTAGCTTCAATTACATTGCAACATGTGGCTGATGCTTTTTTTTCTTTGTTTGTTTTTCAGGCCCCTCCGGTGCCTGGCTCCAATGATGAGGAGCCAGCAGCTGGCGATGTTCTCTCCTCAACATCTGTGGGAGAGCCAGTGCCCGAGACCAGTGGTGGGGGGCCGGGCCCAGATCCCAACTCTGGAATCCGACGTAGACGACCACCTGCCCCACCCAACGTGGAGCTGGGTACCTGGGCGAAACGGGTCCTCCTGGATCGAGAGAGGACCCCCGACTCTGGGATCGGGTACGTTGCCAGCGAGATGCTGGCCCGCATGGAGCCAGAGCAGCGTAACATCGCGGAGTGGGTAATCTTTTGTGTCCTGGAGGCAGGCATGGATGGGTCCCTGCGATGGGGGGCATCATGGACGCTCCCCCAGAAGACAACCCCAGAACCCACTGCGCCCGCAAGATGCATGGTGAGGAGGTGACAAAATCATGGTACTCCACCTTCCCCCCGGAGACAGCCCAGCAGAGCAGGAACATCTCAAGGCCGCTGGGTGTATGAGGAGGGGGAGGCCCCATTGTCTGATACAGCAGAGGAGGAGGAAGAAGAAGACAACTACTAGCCAATGCACAAGCTTGGCCAGAGCAGACTATATTTTGTTTATGGCAAGGTGTGTCCCTTTTAATTTGTGGAAAAGATTTCACCCTAAAAATATTTCACAAAATAAATGCTTAATTTAACCACCACTCTGTCCATATCTGTGTCACATACACCAGTGTGTGTGTGTTGGGTTCTGTGGGTGTCATATAGTAGACATTGATGTCATATTGGGGTGGCATGGTGCTTGTAATGGTCCAGTATGTTGACATGTTTCCAATGTCACACCATATAGCTCTAGATAAACCGTGGCCCAGTGTGGTTGGTGAAATGTAACCTCACAAACGTTAACCTGTGTGTTGCAAAAAGGGATGACACAGGATGTAGCTGGGCAGGATTTTATTAGAGACCAACAGTTTTGACAAACATTGCCAACACAATCTAAAAGCCTTGGTCATGTTAGGAGTAGCCAATACATACTACCCACTTTCCCAATGTGGGACACTATAAGAAAAGAGGCCAACGTGGCCTAAAAAACTAAGGTGCCAACATGGCAACAGGGAACAAAACAAGGGTCCAACATGGACAACAATTAGTAGGGGAGTCTGGTCCCATTATTGGGTGGGGGTTGATGGATTAGGGGCCCTGCCGCACTGGGCTGTCTGGAGGGCGTTAATCATGGTACCCAAGTGGGCAAGGTGTTGCTGCCCTTCTTGGTGTGCCCTCTCCATGTGCTGCTGTGCCTCCTGGTAAGCCAGCAGCAGCTCCTCAATGGTTGGTACACCTGTATGGGAAAGAAGGACATTAGAGAGTTACCTGTGTAGGAGTGGGTGGGTGTTTGAGGGAATTGTTAGTGATTATACATACGCAGCACATCACCATCCCGGGTCACATCTGTCGGAGATGGGGATGGGCTGACAGCCCAGCCTGCAGCACGTGCTCGTTCTCCTTCATAAAAAAAAATTAAAAAACATCAGTTCTAACATACGTGTGTGTGGAGCACACAACAATATCTAAATTAGCCAGCTGGTAGCTCTTAGCAGACACTTACCACCATACACTGCAGCAGCAGGAGGCTGGTGAGGTTGTGTTGCCACCAACACACCACGGCTCGGCAGGGACCTTGAGATGCTGGGGTGGGGTGGTGTTCCCAGGGCTCCAGGGCTGGCTGCAGCCATGTCTTGTGGGCCTGCTGGGGAGGGTGTGGCTGTGCCCTCCGGGGCTGGGGCTGGTGTAGCCCTTACTGGGGAGGGAGTGGCTGGGCCCTCCAGGGCTAGGGCTGGTGGAGTCCCGGGTGGGGAGGGACTGGGTGGGCCCTCTGGGGCAGGTGGTGGTGGTGTCCTGGGTGCCGTTGGGGACTGTGGATCGTCCCCAGACATGGAGTACTCATCATCTGTAATATCAAACATGATAACAAAGCAATTTTAGAAAAGGCACGCAACATAGGGAAAACACCTTGTGTGTGTATGAATTTCATCACTGCGTGAAGGATACGGTCAAAGGTTATGGTCGGCGCATACCCTATGGTGAGGGACCACTTTGGTTTGGGACATGAGTCCAACAACAGGGACCCACATATTTTGAATGTTACATAACCTTTGCCTTAGCATGGTAGGTATTTGAATCTTGAACACAAGAGCAGCCTGTAAGCATCATGTGTTTGCAGCATGGGGGCAAACACATAGCGTTGAGATTGTATTTAGTGTTCTGTATTGTCATCATTGTGTAGACAAATTGTATGTGTCACAGATCACACATATGTGCTGCAAGGTGTCATGTGGGTGTGGAACATTGCATTAATATGTTGGTGTCACCTTTTCAGTTAGGACACAACTATTTTTCCCACCACACAGGTCAAGGACCACTATAGCCATCACCATTTGTAGGACAAATGAGTGTTTCATACACCTTCATGTTGCAGTGTAACCAACATGCAGATGCACATTGGTGACAGCTCAACATGGTGGCTTAGGCCACATTATGTGGCATGGCACAATACCACATGATGTTTGTGTAGTTTTTGTAGTATTTAGCTTGCCATGTGTGTGTTTGGCATTGCCACATACTCACCACGCAGCCTGACAATCCTGGCACGAAGATCCACAATGCACCATTGGGACTTATGCTTCAGGTCCGCGATTTTTTTCTGGATCTGCTTGCAGGTCCTATCAACCCCCAGTTTGTGGAGCAGGGCCCACTGGATCCCCCAGAGTATGCTGCGTTTGCGCAGCCATGGGTGCCGGTGACGCTGGTCACACCAATAATCATAGTGGTCACATAAGTCTATGAGGAGCATTAGCTCCGCCAGACCCCATGTGGCAGCACGCTGTGCGGCGGCCATGACTCTTCTCCTATGTGCAGGGGAGGGACAGGCACCTGGAAGGCAGGGAGTAACCAAAAACAAACATCATGATATCATCACGCACACTAGCACTGCCAAACAACATTGAGGACGCTAACAAGGTAGCCGTCCGCGGAGCGGGAGTAGCGTAATATAGCCATCAGCATCACCAAATTCACAAACGATTGCACTGCGTTTCCCATGGCACCCATGTGCAATGTGTAGACCAACATCTGCACTATCATGTGTGGCAGTATGGTGGACACAGTGAAACTTCCAATACACGCGCCCAGCATAGCTTGCGCTATTGAATGTGCGCGTAATTGGACTGATGTAGTGGATGGTTGTGTCGGTGAAGATGTGTGTGGTGCTGAAATGACGCTCTTCAAATATGGCGCCCTGTGAAGGGACAGCAAATGGAAACACAGTAGCCGCCACCAATCATCGCTGATGGGGCGTGGTCTCCAGCACGCTGTGGCACACCTCCGGGAAATCAATACATGACGCAGATTCCATTCCTATCGCCCGTTCACACGCCAAAAGCCGGGAATGTCCCCTTCATGATTGCCTCTGATTTTGAAGCAGTGCTGTGAAATCGGAACCAGGCGCAACCTTTTTTATCGACGCCAAATTCCCCAATTACACGCCGCAATTGCGAGGCAATTTCACGGCGATGGTGCCGGGGCAACAGATTGCCGGTCAGATTCCTTGCCGCGGTTGTGGCGTGTAAAGGTACCTTAAGGGGGTGGTCGAGCTGGTCCTTCAAAGATGTTGACCATATTTTTGCTAAGCAATGTTACATGTAAAATAAGTTTATATAGCAATAAGATATAGATGCTAAGCAGCAATAACAGTGTAAGTCATGTTAGTGAAAAAAAAGGTAAAATTCTGTTTAATAGGTTGCTTGCCTTGATAGCCCTGACTGTAAAATAGGACAGGGGCATTATTACCCAAGAATAGGACTAGCTACTATAGTTAAAAGCTTGCTAATGGGTAGGGTAAGCATCCTAAGTACTGATCATAGGGAGAATACATTCTGGGTGATTCAGAGTCGGACGCGTGTGTAACAAGCTGTTGCCCTGGCAACATCTAAGAGCAGCCATAGGCTCATGCAGAGTGGTTGGTGGCAGTTAGGAAACCGGTCCCTGAGAGAGAGGACAGATGTGTACCTGAGGAAGGAGTATAAAGAACTATGTCACGGTATATCACGATCCTAGGACTGAAAGATCTGGCTGCTATAGTGTTCAGTGAGTGAAGAAGCCTAGGAGGAAGATCAGGATTACCCTGAAGTGTAGCAAACTAGGTAAATACCTATTAACAAGTTGATACCAAGTAAAAAATCTACTACATTGAAGTGCCACCTGATTTGTATGCGACAGACCTGCAACCTAAATTAACATAGGAATGCCAGGGCATGCTACTGAGGACTGTACCAGGCAATGACTACTGCGCCCATGAAACCCCTCACAAATAGGCAGCAGACAAAACTCTGGAGTAACAAGGAAGTCTAATAACACAGAAGCCTCCGACACATGGAACATGTCCTTGAAACCACAGGCAGGTGGAGCTATACTGGAAAAGCGCTCAAGTAGGTAGTGATACTGGAAACGCCGGGCGGCTAGGAAGCAAAAGTGGAAACTGCAGTAAGATAGATAACTCATGGACTGGAAACCACAGGCAACCAGGAGAGGAGCAGAAGCCTGTTGACAAGAACTGTGCACTAGAGATGAGCCACCACCCCGGTGTTCGAATTTGATTCGATTCGTCGAATCGACGGGGTGTTCGACGAATGTTCGTCGAATGCTCGACGAATACCGTCGAACACCTCGGAAAACAAACAATCCGGGCTTGTGGGGCTTTTTCACTTCCACAATGCATATACATACATTGTGGAAGTGAAAAAAAGTGAAAGAAAGTGTTAAAAATAAAAAATAATCAATGCTCACCTGTCCGCGGTCCACCGAAGCCTCTGGCAAGGTCCTGTGGCTTCTAGGACCTGTGGTGACGTCATGTTCTCGCGGGAACTCCAGTCACGTGATCGGAGTTCCCGCGAGAACATGACGTCACCACAGGTCCTAGAAGCACAGGACCTTGCCGGAAAGCGTAAAATAGATATTTTTATGATTCGGACACTTTCTTTTACTTAAAGAAAGGGTCCGAATCATAAAAATATCTATTTTAAGCTTTCCGGCAAGGTCCTGTGCTTCTAGGACCTGTGTTGACGTCATGTTCTCGCGGAACTCTGGTCACGTGACCGGAGTTCCCGCGAGAACATGACGTCAACACAGGTCCTAGAAGCCACAGGACCTTGCCGGAGGCTTCGGTGGACCGCGGACAGGTGAGCATAGATTATTTTTTTATTTTTAACACTTTCTTTCATTTAGGTAATGTTTATTTTGGCTCAAAATGCGGCAGATGCGGTTTTCTGACCGCATCTGCCGCATTTTCGAACCAAAATCGAACATGTTCGAAATTCGCCGAATTGGAACCAAATTGTTCGAATTCGGCGAATGACTCGAATAGGGCCAAAATCAACTTGAATTTGAGATTGGCGAACTATTCGAGTCGAACATCGTTCATCTCTACTGTGCACAGACAAACTAAAATAGTTAGGAGAAAGTATTAATACAAAGAAATGATTGACGAACAGTTCACCAAACTTCCTAACCATATTCAAATTAATGGAATGCAAAATGAAGGGCCTAGAAAACACCTTCAAGGAGGCTCAAAAGCTGCCAAACACAACTCAAACTGTTTTACAGTGGAGCCCTGCTGTTTTGGCACAGACATTATCTTCCTTCACCATTTCTTAGAAAGCTTCAGTGTCGTCACAATGCTTCCGTGCCTGCTCATAAACGTAAGACATATTCACTGCTCCCCCACCCCAATGGTTAAAGACAGACTTAGCCCTGCCCACCCTCTCTACCAGCGGTTGCCGGTGTCTGTGATTGGTTGCCATTATGGTAACCAAACTGATATCAGATTACTGTAATAATAAATAAATCATTGAAAAAATTGTCATAGTGTCCCCTCCTAATTTTGATAACAGCCAAGATAAAGCCAGCAGTTGTGATCTGCAGGCTGCAGCTGTCTGGTGTACCCTAGCTGGTGAAAGAAAATACTGGGTACGCCATGGATTTTTTGTTAATTAGTTTTTTAAAGCAAAATATTATGCTAAAACACCCTTTAGTTTAACATGAAAGGCACTAAAGGGTACAAGCTTACAATATGTAGTGGTCTGGGATATTATATAGCTGTTTGACCTCTATCTACCTGTAAATTTATTTTAGAAATGTGAGACAAAATGCACATAGGGTCTTATCTCCTTAGCAGAGGGGGGGCAAGAGAAACCATGAAATCTGCTCACCTGGATAGGTTGTGTACACCCACAACCCATATGAATGCTCAGAGACAGCTGCTGCAGGATCCACACATCCACGGACACTGTGGTAGAAATAGCTATAGTAGGATGAGGTGTTGTTCGATCCGCGCTGCTGTGAAAGGAAGACCAGAAGCTGGAGTATCTCGTTTGAAGATGTTTTAATCCGACGCGTTTCAGAGCAGCCTCTGCTCCTTCCTCAGGGACAATCAAGAGCTAGTACACACACATTCTTATATACATTTGAAAACAGAATTTGATGAATCATCGTGACGTCACAAAACAGGGAGGTACAGTGTGACGTGTCATTCTGTGTCATCATTTAGAAAAACACGGCTGGTGAAGGAAAATACTGGGTACGCCATGGCTTTTTTGTTAATTAGTTTTAAAAGCAAAATATTATGCTAAAACACCCTTTAGTTCAACATGAAAGGCACTAAAGGGTGCAAGCTTACTATATATAGTGGTGTGGGACAGTATATAGTTGTTTGACACCTATCAACCTGTAAATTTATTTTGTCCATCTATCTATAAATCTATCTCTACTTTACATCCATCTATTTATGCATCCATCCACCCTCTTGAACAGCTGAAAAGTAGAGTAATCTTTAAAACCTTAAAAGATTTTAAAATCTTGAAAAAAATTAGCATGCTGCTGCTGCCCCAGAAGTGGCACCCTCATTAGATACCCCACTCCTGGCTCTTTCGCTGCTCAGATATGTTGGCAAACAGGGTAATGGGATTTGGAGTTGATGCCAGGTGGGTAATGTCAGCTGGCAGCAAGGATTGAGGTTAATAATGTCAAGGCATCAATCAGATAGCTGATATTACTAACCTTTCAGTAAAGACACAAATAACCATGTAGTGTCTTGCATTTCCATACCTCAGGTCATCGAGCCAGAGCCCTGTTGGCTTGTTCACCAGTCTCTGTAGGGCAGTATCAAAGCACCTCTATGCAGAAACAGTCCAACACACAAGGAGTGAAGTAGAAAATGTTTACTGTATCAACTTTTTAAAAAAGGCCATGGTGGTACATAATGTAATTTGTAATATTTATCAGACCCAAACAGTAATAATTGTTTCATAGGTACTTAGAACAGACTATAATAACTTCAACAGAGTTCAGCAGACTCTATTACAATGGTGCAAAGTCCATCAACGGCAGAGTTCATTAAGGGCTTTTAGGTGTAGCCCAAAGGTTGCAGTCCTGCTAATCCAGATTAGTTAAATTTGTTCCATGTGGTTTATCAAGCCATATACAGAGCCCAAAGGGAATTTTCATACTAAGTATGGCTCATCGCAAACTCCATATACATAAGGTTCAAAAACATGGACAAAAAGGAGTTTTTTCTGCTTTCATTGTGAAGTAGTTTTTATTACAAAAGTGCCACCCATAAAAATGGTTCAATTTGTAAAAAATGGATGCGGTAAGTACTAATAGCACAGACAAAATCACAGGCAGCACATAATAGTATTGCACATACAGTATTCTCTAATAATAAATACAGACTAACATGCACATACAAAGTATTGA
Organism: Allobates femoralis; assembly: GCA_033576535.1. Taxonomy (NCBI): domain Eukaryota; kingdom Metazoa; phylum Chordata; class Amphibia; order Anura; family Aromobatidae; genus Allobates; species Allobates femoralis. Next base: position 250,017,610 of record JARQOC010000003.1, read on the forward strand.
CAAATATTACTCTTCATAGTCAATGTACATAAAAGAGCCAAGATAAAGTTCAATATAGGTATGCCATACCAAAGTGCAAAGCGGTACCAGTGTTTGGCAGTGCCAGCAGAAATGGGAGGAAGTCCCTCTAGTAGGAATCCCCATGTACATTTTGCGTGTTTCCTATTATCTCAGCTTCATCGGGAGAGGTGTGTACCTTGTGCCAGCCTTGCCTTTTAAATGAGAGTACAATTGGAAACACTGTTTAAACGATCCGCCGCTCCTGCTTGCGTCACATGACTCCTCCCGGAAGTGAGTCATCGCTACGTCTTTCCAGACGCCCAGCAGTGGCCAGGCGACTGTACGGATGCAGCAATTGGAGACGCCCCAAGAGGAGTGGGAGGCTGCCAGAGGGAGACGAGAGCGCACACGAGATGGCTCAGTATACAAATCCAATGGTGCACAGTCATTATATTGATGCATGCATTTCAATGAACTTCTTCAAGTTCTCATGTTATAAGGAACCAGGCACAATAGGCTGTGTAACCAGATGGAGGTTCTGTTGGCACAGAGGCACACACATTACAAAATTGCACATGAACCATTTAAAAACAATTAAAATCAGATATCAAATGTACAATTGCACAATAAACAAGATGCTAGAGGGGAAGGAAGGGAATGGAGAGGTGGTAAAGGGGAAGGGAATGGAACGGGAAGGCAGAATACTGCCCGGGAATAGAAGAAAAGGGAAGGAAAGTCGGGGAGGAGAAGTGGGCTATTCAGAGAAAAGAAGCAAAACTTCTGGTTTCATTTAGTCCCTTTGGTACCAAGGTGTCTAACAGTGTGATTCACCTTGTTTCTTTTTGTGACAAGATATGTTTCAAATTGCCCCCCCCCAATCCCACAATGGACTATGTCTATCCTTTGCATCCACAACGTTTTACTACTACTATTATGATGTAGTTTAAAGTGACATGGCAGAGTTCTCATACTGCTCACGTCATTGATCTCTTTGGAGCCTTCAATATCTCTCATGTGCTCACATATTCGTGTTCATACAGTACCTGACAAAAGTTATGTTGCTTATCCATGTTATGTAAATAAAAGCTTATAACCTGACGTTAAATTCATCCATTGGTTTTATAAGTGACTCTTTTGAAAGCTGAAACCCTTCCAAATGTGGTTTAGGTTAAGAAAATAAATTGGCATCAATGCTGAAATATTGATCATTTAATGAACACAGAATGGTCAGATTTTGGCAAGACAAACATTTTGTCGCCCGCAGAAAGTAATGTGATTTTTAAACAAATAATTAACTTAAAATACAAATATATGTTGCATAACATTGGTGAATGAAGTTGTGGTGCTATTAGAGTCATATTTAATATTTTGTGTGACTTCCATGAGCTTGAAGGACTGCATCCATGCGGTTCAACAATGATTCATACAATTTATTAATGAAGTCATCAGGAATAGCAAAGAATGCAGTCTTACATGCCTCCCAGAGTTCATCTAGATTCTTTGGTTTTGTCTTCCAAGCTTCTTCTTTCATTCTACCCCAAACATGCTCAATGATGTTCATGTCTGGTGACTTGGCTGGCCAGTCCTTGAGCACCTTGATCTTTTTTGCCTGGAGGAACTTTGTTGTACAGATGAATGTATGAGATGGAGCACCATCCTGCTGCAGAATTTGACCCCTTTTATGATTTAGAATGCAAGAGGTAGCGCATGTCATGAAATTTTAGGCTATTGATATTGCCTTCCACCTTGCAAATGTTTTGCACACCCCCATACTGAATGTAACCCCAGACCATGATCTTTCACCACCAAATGTAACTGTTTTCTGGGTGTATTTTGGATCCATACGGGCTCCAGTAGGTCTCCTTCAGTATTTGTGGTGGCTGTAGTGTAATTCTACTGAAGATTCATCAGAGAAATCCACCTTCTGCCACTTTTCCAGCGTCCATCTGTTTAGCAGACTGTGGGACTTTGCAAATGCCGCACGGTTTTTTATTTGCCTTTTGTTTAGTGCTGGCTTCTGGGCACTGATTCGACCATGGAGGCCATTTCGAGACAGAATCCTACAAACTGTTCAGGTGACCAGGCCTGTTGGAGCTCTGCTGCAGTGGAAGAGGGGCTTGCTTTGGATTTTCTAACCAACAAACATTCCTCCTGAGCAGTTGTCTTGCGGGGTCTGCTGACCTGGGCTTGTCAAAAACATCTCCAGTCTCTTCAAATCTTTTTTTAATTCTTTGTACTTTATGCTGAGACACATTAAAGGTGCCAGCCACCTCTGCATTGGATCTGGTCTTCAGCCTCTTGAAAATCAAGGCTTTAGTAGCAGATTTTGGCATGTTGTCAGAGCTCAAGTTGCAGTTCAAGTAAAGGTCTTAGGTGCTGGGTTTCTTTTTATACACACCCAGTAATTAACCAATCATTTACAGAGCACAGGTGAAGATGTAAACTAGGATTTGGTGCATTACATGACCAGGCGACAAAACTTTTGTCTTGCCAAAATCTGACCATTCTGTGTTCATTAAATGATCAATATTTCAGTATTGATGCCAACTTATTTTCTTAGCCTAAACCACATTTAGGAGGGTTTCATCTTTCAAAAGAGTAATTTATAAAACCAATGGATGAATTTAACGTCAGTTTATAAGCTTTTATTTACATAACATGGATAAGCGACATAACTTTTGTCAGGGACTGTAGTTCACATGATGTTAGTCCTATATATCTTCAGCAACCACACGTGGTATAATGCACCACGTGTGTGATGCCACAAAAGATATAGTGATTGATAGTGAATGTGTTCTTTCCATCACTTAAAATCAAAACCACATGAGGTATTTTTACGGGCCAAACAATGATCACAAGGGTAAAAACACCCTGTGGTCGTTGTAGTGCCAAAGATACCGGGACTTTTGGGGGCAAAGTGACTACTTAACAAAAGGCCTTTTAGGTTTTTTACTCTTCTGCAAGTCATTTGTGGGTAGGCAGAGAGTGCCTTGCTAAGGGACTGTTCTGTCATCAAAACAGACCAGTGCTTCTGAAGGATATTCCTTATATTGCCCCACTCATGATTAAAAGTTGTTATAAACCTTATAGGGTAATCCTTCTCCACTTTCCACCCCGCGAAAGTGAGGAGGAGATCATCACGCAAAGCTCTTTTGGCTCTGTTATATCCAGCCTTTATCATGAGCCCACTGTAGCTTCGCTCCTTAAAGCATTTGGTAAGATCTTTAGCTTTTCTCTCAGAGTTGTTCTCAGTGGAACAGACTCACCTCATCCCTAGGTACTGACCAACTGTGATGGCTATAATGATGGGAGTATGATGGGCCGAAGTTGCATGTAAAAGGGAGTTGACTGACGTCTCTTTCCTATAAACGTTGGTTTGTAGGAAGCTGCGATCATCGACCCTCATGCATATGTCTAAAAATTCAATCAAATTTTGACTCCATTTAAAAGTGAGTTTGATGTTTAACCTATTATCATTGAGTCCCCTCTTAAAGGCATCAAGCTGCTCCATGTTGCCCTGCCAAAAAAATAAACAATCATCAATATAGCGCATCCAGCAGCGGCCCCCGCACACCCGCCAGTGAACATGCCCTCTCCCATAGGCTGAGGAACAGGTTCGCATATGAAGGCACGCAAGCCGCGCCCATGGCAGTGCCACACTTCTGTAAAAAAAACGGCTATTAAATACAAAAAAGTTGTGATGCAGAAAAAACTGGAGCAGATCAGTGATCAACTCACATAGGTGTCCATCCCGGTTGGAGTTCTGGAGAAAGAAGCAAGCTGCCTCCACAACTGCATCGTGATCTATGCAGGTGTAGAGAGATTCCACTAAATCCTCACTGCATCTGAAGCCCAATGCGGGTAGCACAGTGGAGCTCCAGGAGGCATATGTGTCCTCTGCAGGCTGCTCTGGTTCAAGTGCTGATGCACCCTCTGCCCCTGGGGTATTGAGGAAAATAGCATCCTCCAGCGCTGGCATATCTTGTGGTTGATCCATCATTATCATATAAGACAAACTGCGTACTGTAGCCACATGATAGCAAAGTGTGGCACTGTGTAGCTGCTTTGTACTGCACTGTCAAGGTGATGCCGAGTTCTGCGGTAACTCCTCTTTGCTTTACCTAGGGCCCTACCTCTTCCTCTGCCAGGACACAATCACAGGATATTATTGCTTGCATAATCTTGTTGCCTAGCTCCTCATTAATCCCCCATGGGATGAGCTGCAGAAGGCACATGATTTACAAATACCATTCCCCATGCCACATGTAACACATGAGCTTGCAATTGGGTGGATTGATTATGAAGCCTGACATATTTGGAGGAGAAATAATGAAAACAAAATAGTTTATTCAGTTACCAACAATTCATCTGGAATGTTGAATAAGGCTAGTGGGCAGCCATGCATGGACAAGTTTAATATTAATGATACATATAACACACTTATGCACATACGAAAAATCTGTATTATAAATGTATGGGATGAAATTAAATAAAGTGATTGCACATTCAAGAAGCAATATCCATAGTATGGTGTTTTATAAGTGCGAACAGACCTATAAAACCATGTATGCAACGCATATGATGACCATATGCTATTTGTATATGATTTACTATCACATAAGTGTAGAGGGGATGACCTTGCATGCTGCTGGCCCTCTGCAATAATAAAGGTTTGCTCTCTAAAAAAAATAGCAATAAAAAAAAAAAAAAAAAAATAATAATAATAAAAAAATCCCCCCCAACAAAAAAAATATATTAATCTCTCTTAAACGCATGTTTAAAGGACATTGTAAGGTTCCTGGACTTCACAGCTGCTGTTATATCTGCCACTGTTTCCTAAATTCCCATTGTGTAGGTGTCAAAAACACCTGCAGACTCCAGGAAGCTTAAAAAAATACTGTAAAGCTCCCAAAAATCCTACAGGTTGAAAGAAAACGATAGACCCAATGGCTGGGAACACTCTTAACCATATGGTTAGGTGTTGTTCCCAGTCAGCAGGTCTGCCGACAAGCATTTTGGTCCCAATCAATCAGGGAAAATTTTAGGGTCATTTTACATTTTGAACTTTCTTGCTGATCAAAGCCATGTTTGATGATTTTCTTTTAAATTGCTCGGGTCTCCGATCCCAAACCAAATTGTCAGTGTTCGTGCCAAATTTGAAATTGGTGAACATGATCAGGGAACTTTCGCTCATCTCTAAGTACAGAGCCCCTATACCCTATTATTAATTTTATATGGTGCCATTGTATACATTACGAGGAGCAATCCATTCTAGGGAAAAATATTTCCTCCACAGATTTCACTTGAAAATCTGTATGTAAGGCCGCCCTCACACTTGCGTTTGTGTTTGCATGCAGAGGGCATGCAGACACAAACGCAGGCAAAAGCAGCCCATAATAATGTGAACGCAGCAGAGAATCTCTGCATGCGTTCACATTACTATGGTGCACCGGCAGCCAATCAGCTGTCTCCTCCTCCCGGCACAGCTGATCTCCCGCCGGTGTCAGCAGGGAGATACAGCTAATCTGACAGCTGTTTAAATCTCCCGCGCTGACACCGGATAGGGTGATATCAGCGTGGGAGATAAGAAACAGCTGATTGCTGCTTCAAATCTCCCGCGCCGACATCACCCTATTCGGTGTCAGCACGGGAGATTTAAACAGCTGTCACATCAGCAGTATATCCCCGCTGACACCGGCGGGAGATCAGCGGCGGCTCTGCATGATCTCCAGGTGGCCACCGGTGATCACCGACGGCCACCGGGAGAGATTTCAATGAGATCCACAGCGTTCTCCTGCGGTGTCATGCAGAGGACACTGCGGATCAATTGAGATAAATGCATTTTTTGTGCGCTTGCGAGCGCTTGCGGATAGAACAAGCGCCGCAAACGCACAAAAAAATGCTGCATGCTGCGTTTGGAGCGCGGTCGGAGGGCACATAAATTATGCGCATCCGAACGCAAATGCGGCCAAACGCAGCCATACGCAGGCATATGCGTTCCCATGTTAAACATAGGAACGCATGTGCACAAGCGTTTGGCTGCGTTTGGTGCTCTGCGCTCCAAACGCAAATGTGAAGGCAGCCTAATTGAAGACATGGAGATGGCCATTATATTACCTTCAACTACTAAATCCTTATGAACAATATTTGAAGCATTTAAGAAAAAATGAAAAACAAGAAAAATCTGATAATTTAATGGAAAAAAGACAGGAACATCAGCCAAAAAATACTCACAGCAAATGCAAACAGCCAAGGGTGATTCTTTGTCAAATGAAAATTGTGAAAGTGAACAGCCGATTAAAAGAACTAAATCTGACTGTTTAATTTCATCCAATTTCTAGTAAAAATTAATATATTAGAAAATGTCTTGTATCATTGGATGTGGACGAACTGATGTAGACAAGTGCAAACATCTCTATACTGAATGATGAAGGTCTTGGGATAGGAGGGAGGAGTGAAGTTATTGTAATACTAAATGAATGGAGACGCCTGATTTCTTCTTCAGATTCCTACGTATGTGAATCTTCAATCAACCTTTTTCTTTCTTCATAATGTCAATAACCGTGATGTAATTATATCTCAGTTTAATCCAAAGTGTGCATAATTCTGTCGAAGTAAGTCCAGAAATGAGTAAATATTAACGTCAAAAATCTTTTTATGAAGTGCAGTGGAATACTGTGTCTAGCTACATCATGGCTATTGCTACAATATAATACAACTTAAGTCCCCAGGCTCAAAAATTACACTAGATGAAGAAAGCTTTATCTCTTTTTTATTCTTTCTTTTAAATGGGAATTAAAGTGAATATCCTGAACAGAGACCACTATAGCAAGCAATACAAGAGCAGACATTATATTCTTCATATGACTCATTGACAATGGTGGCTCTAAAACTTGAAAGCCTCAAGACCCATCCATTACAGATAAAGACGAAGATAGTTTGTCATACAACATCATGAATAGTGATTTGTAAATATACTGTAGCTCTTTGTTGGACAGCCTACTAGAATTCATCCCCAACAATTCATCTTCTTTGTGTTGACTAATTCCACATTTCTTTTTCATCTCGTAGAAAGCACAACCTCTAGAATTTCATGTATCTGTTTACAAAGGAACAAAATTCTATAAGGTTTGCATATGGTTTGGTTTTAGACGTGATCTGTTTTATCAATATGCTAACAATTACTATCTCCACAAGTGCCAGCTGCCCTTCGCAGCAAAGCATTCAAGGCAATATATTAGGCAAAGGACTTGCTGTAATCCTTCATTAATTAATCTTCTATTAGATGTCTTCCGCTTCTCTGGAGTAAACAACAAAGAGGGGTCAGCGACAGAAGGCAGAATATACCCTGCCGTAAACTATGTGCATGCAGAATCATACCTATTATACCTTAATGCCAAAATTAGATAATCAGGTTAAATAACAGCTGTCATTTTTACTACTTAGAACAGAATAAAACACATTTTATCACTCAAAGTCAAGAAAAAAACATTTCGAACAAGTGTAAAGGTCCTTTTGTTATTTTAGAGTTGCATTGTACTTGACAAGTGTTAGACAACTGATTGTGTGATGTATAGGGTCTTATTTATCAAAACTCTTGAACAGGAAACTGTCCTTTTGGTCCATTGCTCAATCAGAGCTTAAGTTTAGCTTCTTATACTGCTCTGTAAAAAGAAAAGCTGCATTGTGATTAGTTGCTAAGCAGTGGTGATAAGGGAGGCCTGGTGAATTCTAGTCACATTCATGCCTCGTTTCTAGTGATGGACAGTCTGACTCTTTTTGGTAATCTGGACATTTGTCTCTGCTCACCAAAAGAACTGCTGTTTTGGATCCCAAACAGATACCTATTAAGTATGTGTTCACCCTCCAGTGATATATGTATTTAAAATGTCACCAATTTTCTAAGTAAATATATTTCTAAAATGCTATTGACATACATTTATCACCAGATAAAATGGGGAAGGAAACGGTGTCCACCAGTCCGCGCTGCCAAGCTCCACTTATTCCAAGGAAAAACTCACGAGTAGATGTAGTGTATCCAAATCCTTTATTGCATCCTACCGTTTCGGTGCCCTCCTGGCACTTCCTCTTGTTCCCTCCCCCCCCCTTTTTTCTTTCATTTATCACCAGATGTCTGTTAACAACCCATCCACTCCAAACAATCAAAGAAATCACTCCATAGATGTCCACAAATTAAGTTCTGTGTAATAATAAGAAATGACACAGGAAAAAGTATTGAATATATGAAGAGAGGTGCAAAAAAGCCATGGAAAGTCATGACACCAGCTGAAATCTATGCATAATTAGAAAACAATTAGTTAGTGAAAATATTATCAGCAGGTTCAACTGATCTATAAAAAGGTTTCTCATTACCATGGTGCTACACAAGAAGCATCTATAGATGGGTAAAACCAGTGAGCTGTCTAAAGACCTTTGCAACATTTTTGTTGAAAAACATTCTGATGGCATTGGTAACAGAAGAATTTCTAAACTACTGAAGATTCCAATGAGCACTGTTGGAGCCACAATCCAGAAGCAGAAAAAAACTAAATATCATCCAAAATCGGGCACAACCAGGTGCACCCCACAAGATTTCAGACTCTGTGGATGCCATAATATCTACACTCTATGTTTGGAGGTCAAAAGGAAATTGATATCACCCCAAAATACCATACAGTGAAGATTGGAGGTGGGAACCTCATGCTGTTGGGATGTTTTTTGAATACTACACTGGTAGACTTAAATATTGATGAAAAATATGTTGCCATTTCCATGATGTTGAAAATGAAATGAGGGTAGACATTTCAGCAAAACAATAATCTCAAACACACAGTGAAGGGAACTCTCACTTGGTTTCAAAGAAACAAAATAAAGCTACTAGAATGACTCAGCCCATCACTTGATCTGAATCCAATAGAAAATTTATGGAAGGACCTAAAGCTCATGCTTCACAGAAGGATCCACAAAAGCCATCAAGATTTGAAGAGTGATTGTGTGGAAGAATGGACCAAAATCACACCTGAGCAATGCAAGTGACTAGTCTCTTCATACAGGAGGCATATTAAAACTGTCATCACCATCAAAGGTTTTTGTAAGAAGTATTAAATAAATTACAGTAAGCAAGTCCAAAATTTTTTGGGGGGTCATTGGTGTGCTTGTGTGGAAACACATTTACTTAGAAAATTTATAGTGTGTTCAATTCTTATTTGACCAGCTGAATAAATGTTAAAATCACTGATATCTGATGCAGTTGAGACTTGTCCCAGATGCTTCACCAGTGAAACACCAACATCACCTTAGAGGAGACAGCTTTTTGTGCCAGATCAGATGCAAGCAACCCATTATTATAGCTTTCAGAACTGTAATTACAGTTGGCCTTAGAAAAAAGCACTGATTTTTCTATTCTCCACAGGAAAATAGCATGGTACTTGCTATGCATTTTTTGTCATTTAGCCTCCCTAAAGCACTATTCTTTATTTAGAGAAGACCTATTATGAAAGGGGTGGACATTCCATTGTTGCAGTCTGTGCAGCCCTACAGGTGCCCAAGAGGTAAAGTGTGAATTTCCACCTTAAAGGAAGCAAGCAGCTTCTGTCACTGACACATTATTTAACTGAAAAGAGCCTATATATTGTTCATACACAAGGGCCAGCTTCTGTCTGTATCCAACCCTGCGATTGTGTGTATGGCTACCCTTTTTATGCAAGAAAACAATAGCCAGTCAAAAATAATTTTTCCAAATATGACAGAGTGAAAAACCTTCCTAACTATGACAAGTAAGAGCTGTAGTGGTTACCTAAAATCATCCAGCAACTTTGGAGTAAAAGCTGCTACAGGAGACAAGAAGTATCCAACAGTGACCCAGGGGATGCTGAAAGTGTGTCTAGTCTGCATGTGAAGAAGCAGTTACAGAAAAAACTGGTGTGGTTGTGATCTAGGCTAGGGTCACATTTGCAGCTCAATTTTGGAAACCTGATCCGGTTTTGAGCTTTCAAAAAGCTCAAAACCGAAGCAGGAACGGCTCCCTATAGGAGCCCATTATGGTAACCGGATTGCTCTATATTAACATTAGGTCTATGGGGGTGCGCTGCCCATAGACCTAATTTTAATGGTACCGTGACCAACCGCGTGCTGATATCTTTACGTACAATACATAAATAATTTCAAATCATGCTTCTAACTTGCAGTAGAGTGAGTGGTCCATTCATGAATTTGTAAAAGCCGACAATAGGTTACGTGAAATGGGTATTTCCTAGCTGCTGATGAATGACAGCATTACGATGGGGGATGGGCACCCTAGGCACTGTTGCACCAATATATTGAAATAATGTATTTAAATAATACACAAAACTTGTTCATAGCCCTTACCCGGCAGATCCAGCTAATCGATACGGTTGCGTGCCAGACCATTTTATTCTAAAAAATGGCTGATACAATTGTACGGTCTACAGACGCTCTGGATTCTGGGAGGCGGGCTCAATCGCAATTGTGCCGACAATAGTGTAACCTCAGGCCTTAACCTTTGACATGCTGAAGAGGACAGCAGTCAGAGGGGTATGGCCCCTGAGCAGGACAGCTAAATAGATAGTACAGTTTTAATACAGCAACTTTGTGTCACCAGTGCGAGATAAGAGAATCCGATAGCCGATTGCTTCCCCAGCCCCATTTTCCTAAAAATGTTGGAAAAGCGGTACAGTTGTGGAGCTCAGTCAACGAACCTGCATTAAGGAGAAAACTGTTAATGGAAAGATAATTCCCCAGTGTGGAGTCTACAGCACTCTGATGCACATGGTAAATATAATTCCTCCTCACTACTGCATAAATTGTGGTGTCATTACACTGTAAGAAACTGAATGGAATCTGTGGCAGACTGTCACTTATATTATCCTGAAGCTTTGTGAAGATCATTCATCCTTATCATCTACTTGCCTGGAACGTGTTGTATATTAGTGTGCTTGCTGGAAACGGTTCATCACTTCATGTATGGAAGATGCTGGTTAAGCATGCCTTGATTTAACCCTTCAAAATCCAAACAACTCATGTTCACTTTGCCCAGCCTCCCTATACAGGGTGGCGGACATGCAACATAACAGTTAAGGTATGTGCACGTGATGACGTTTTTAAATCCACAAAGTTTTTCAAGCAAAGGACATTTTAGCAAACTGTAGTTTTATTCTTGAAGTTTCTTTTGTGTTGCTTTTAAGTTATTTCCCATGGTTTTGGCCGCTGTCATTTTTTGTGAGGATTCTGCATAGTTATTCTGACATATTTTAACCGTCATTTTGCAGTAATTTTCTTTATACTCCCTTAAATATTGAAAAAAATTGCAATGGTAAGCGATCCAAAAGAAGTTCAAGTGTCTTCTGGGTGTTTCAGTTTTCCCATTGACTTGTATTGTAAAGTGTACAGCATCTTCTGATCAAAAATACCTTTAGAAAGGTCATGCCACTGAGCATAGATAGATAGATAGATAGATAGATAGATAGATAGATAGATAGATAGATAGATAGATAGATAGATAGATAGATAGATAGAGAACCTCTGGTATCAAGACCTTGTCGCAAAGTGTTATAACAGAATATCAATTGCTTTTTTTAAGCTATATCCAGTTAAAAAGGGTTTTCTGGTTTTGAGGGCTTAAGCAAATCCTCTACATTTTCTCTGATGACGACTGGTGGGACATTTGCTGCTATGGTAATGGCTGCTGGAGTTTATGGTAAACCCTCTTTGAATTCTCTTTAATAAAAGTAATCTGTTAAGAGCGGATATCCCCTGTAGTGAATTTAACATTGCTTTAACTTAACATATGTTGACCTCAGCAGAATGTAAGCAGAGCTCACAAAGTCACAATAATTGGCTTAGCTTTCCACTGGAATAACCTAGTGTTTGTGAATCATTTCTGGTAATGAAATCAACACTTTCTGATTTCTGAATGGAGAGATGGACCAGAATGAACTCCTTGCTGATATAGTTAGTTTGACTGTATTACTAGAAAGTAAAAGTACATATTTTACCCCTATTCATCACCTATTTACCAACATCTTTCAGTTAGTCATTTAATACTTTCCATAGTAAGAAGGTGACCATCCCCAGCAACCTGCACCCATGGCCTCCCCCAGAAATGAATAACTCCTGGATCTCTTCGTTCCTCACCAACCTAATATCTAGGGCCCATTCATCATTTGTTTTTTTGTTTAAGTTGCTTTATTTTTTCTATCTTTGGTATTCCCTGATGGTTTTGGAACCACATTTTTCAAAATGGTGCACACGGTGCATGGATTTTGCACAATGCTAAAAATCTTCTTCCTTTTAGAGCAAAAGTTTGTACATTTTGCAAAATGTCTCAAAAAAGTGTTCAAAATAGTTCTTGAATAGTCCCAAATGATGACTCAGGCAAAACCATTTGGGAACCCCAAACCCTATTCAGAGTGATGAACTGAAAAAACAACAGGCGAACACATATAAAATGACGCAAACGAAAAGTTGAATTTAGTGCAAACAAAAGAGTCGCTAAACACCAAGGTCCAGATTGAACAATGGGTTTGATTTTTTTTCTATTGTAAAACACTTTGGGAAGTTGCAAAATGTTTGCACAACATGAAATTGCATTGAAAACATAATAAAGTCAAGCCATCTTACCCTCTCAGGGATATGTCATGATCCTGTTTTCCTTATTAAGTTACCGCACGGATGGGATGAGGTGATCCCTTAGAGAATAGAAGCATGCAGATTATCCAGCAGACTATCTATATTTAAAAAATCCATTTTTATTAGAAACATTTTTCCTTGTAAAAACATTTGTGTTGATGAGTTTGTCAGTGCGACAAATAGGCACTTAGTATTACAGGCTGTGCCTAACGTGACTACACGCTTTGTCAAGTAGCCTTCCTTACTGTCTTGTTACAGGTCGCATGTGTCTGTCATTTTATCTACCTGGACTATGCATTTAATTTGCATATCTATCAATTAGTTGCTTAATTAATTAAAAAAGTGAGTATTACTACCAGTATAGGGCTGAGCTAGTTTGATATATTTTGGCATCAACATATTGTGTCAGCAAAGCCTGTATACATATGTCAGAAAAATACAGCTACATTAAAAAGTTGCTTTTGCAAAATCAAAGAATATGCTATACAGCAACAGTAAAATATATGATAATCAAATAGACATAAAAGCAAATTGCATTTTTTGCGCTTTCACACCATTTTGGTGCCACTCTGCCAAAATGAGTGGAGTCAGCTTGGAGTAAGGTGTTGCTATGCACACCGATGAAATTCTTCAAAATGGTGCAGAGTTTCTTACACCAAAAATGTTATTATAGTTTTAATTGCAAAATAAAAAATACAGAAAAAAAAAGCTAAAAACTTTATATGTTAATGGCTATACATTTAAACCAAGGACAGGATATACATACATATTCAAATATGGTACAGATAGTGAACAATGGTACTAATGTGCACAGGCAAAGGAAACAAGTGTCTCTTGAGGCATTCTATGAAGTGATAATCTCCATTTAACATCCCTAAGGGTACCTTTACACGCCACTTATGCGGCGATAAATATTGTCGGCGATATGTCGCCAGGAACCATCGCCGCCAAATTCCCTCCCTATTGCAGCGTGTATTTGGGGAATTTCACAGCGATATGTCGCCTCGCTCCAGTCGCCTGATTTCAGAGCACTGCTTAATAGTTTTTTTTTTGCCACTACTTGACTATTGGCGACTTTTGTGGGCCTTTTTTTAAGTGTTTACACTATTTTGTCACACTTTTTCATTTATGCACTAATTGCATCTAATCCTTGGCTATCTTTTGTGAGGGTTTAGTAGAGCCTTTTGGTGATAGTCGACGTGGAGCGGGGGGCGCCATCACCCCATTTAGGGTACCAACCTCTGCTGCGAGGTAGGGCTTAAAATGTAGGCTACATAACAGGGATAATCGCTTATTCCTCCCTTTTCCTGTGCACATAGGTACCAATGTCTCCTATTTTTACCATATTTGTATGTGTCTGTATACCCTGTCCTTGGTTTTAATGTATATCCATCAAAGTATATAGTTTTTAGGGTGGATGGGGTTCCATGTGATTTAGATTATGGACCCTTCTAATTTACCTATTGGTTTTGCTTTAGTTTTTAATTGAAGTAACATTGCTGGTGAGGTGCACGTAGTGGTACGCCACTGATAAGGTGCGCCAAGTTTATTATGTGGCATGCGACTCTGAATGAATTCAGTGCATGTTATTGCAACATGTCCAATGACTCAACAAAAGAAAATCAACTAAATATAGGCAATAATGAATCAATCTCTATCTAATGGTGTATTGTTGCCAAAGCTCTGCCTTGGGATCTGCTCTTCTGCATTTCTACCTTTAGTTTGAGATAACTCATAGAATCTCATGGCTTTAAGAATGACTTTTATACTGTTGATTCTCTTTTCCTCTGAAGTTACCTGTAGGCAATCCAGCATTTCAGGTCTGTCCATAAACTCTCCACACCACATGCAGTATCTCAGTGCTAATTTCCCTCTACCTCCCTATACATTATTGCTGTTCTTGACAAAACCTTCTCTTTGTCCTATTTTTGCTAAAATATTCTGCTAAGTTGCACAGATATTATATATTTTCATACCACTTATCTCCATGTACATGTCTTCCATATGTCTTCATTCTGTATACAGGTGTAGCCAAGTTTACCTTAATACAAGTAACACATCACATGGAAATCATGGGGCACTATATGAACAGTTCTAATTGTCTCCCTTCCAAAAAACAATGAATAAAAAGATTTGATGAGGTAGTCGATGTCACGGCACATAGACACAGTCACAAAAGGACATGCCTCTTTTGCATGAACTTTTTCTAACGATATAGGGACATATAATGAAGTGGTATTATGTTCTTACAATGTCACTAACACCATGCCCCGACACTAGCCCCAACAGACATCCTACTGTACAGCCATGCAAACAGCAACAACCTTCCATGCCTTATGATGGCCTTAATGTCTCCACAATGTATGATGGCACCAACAGACATAAAAGTCAGTGTGAGTCCTCCACAGTCACCATCACACAGTATCATGTCTTTCCAGACAGAATGATTGAAGCCATACAGTAATCCTGAACAGACATTTTGGTGCCCGTTCATAGTATGATGGCTATTACAGCCCTGCCACACAGTATGATGCCCCCACACTATGATGGCTGCCAAAGACCGCAACACAACATGATGACCCCATGTTAAATTTCCACCCCATAGTATGATGCCACCACAGCCTCTCACAAAACCTGATGTCCCAACAGCTCTCCAACCCACATTATGAGGCCACACAGTTCTATACAAGTAGTGACTGAGAAAATAAGAAATATTCATCAAGCTCTTTTTCCCAAAGCATTACTATGGTCTGTGCAGTGTGTGGACTAAGGATCCATGTAGTAGGTGCGATCTAGTGATGCTGTCGTGCCTGCTGTGCTGAGACTCAGATACAAAGTCTGATTGGCGCTATCTTCCTGTTTCCTCATTGTATCCAATGGAATCTTGAACATGCCGATCGATACCATTGAAATGCTGGGAAGGGAAATCCCCTCCAACGCATGAGCCCTATAGCAGCTGTGTGATCTAGCACTCTGAAGGGTATACCACTAGCTGTCTATAAGTTCACAGGCTAATGTAAGAGTAAAAGAATTTATCATTTTAGGAACAGAGTAAATTAGTACAAGCTTTAGGAAATGAGTCAAGGTTTCCATCCATATTTTAAAGTTCATAGGTTATCTGATTCATTGTACATGTCTTATGCTATTTCATTTTGCCTCTTTGATATTTTTAGAACAAAAGGTTCAGTGATGCTGCACACTTTCATTTACATTCAATAATCATTAATATAATTGATCAAACCTAACTTTTCATACTCCAGATGTATAATAGTCAACAGACCAGAGAGTGTCTCGGAGATTAAACATCTCCAGAATTGTTTAGCTAAAGGAGCTATGCTGGAAACTGTATGGAGGCACAATGTTAGAAAGTCACATTAGGGACTGATGACATGTCACAGGTGCTGTCTTTGCGCTATATTTTAAGTATGGTTCTTAGGCTCACAATTGATGTAGAACATCTACATAATCCAAAATTAAGGAAAAGTAGTATATTATCAATGTGAATGATAACCTACAAAAAAGAATAATATAAGGAACTGTATTCCTTATCTACACTGCTCAACAGAAATGATTTCACCTTAACAGATTTGTCAGAAAACCTTTATGTCCAACTCAGAATCAACATTGTCTATGGGATACAAAGTGACAAAATACTTAAATATGTCAAATGTAGGCTATTGATTGCAAACAAGATTTGTTATTTTGCACACCCAAAAAAGTACCGTAACTGCTAAAAAAAGAGCCATAACGTTTTTATTTTTACATCAATACAGACATATGGGGACTTATTTTTTGCGTGATGAGTTGTAACTTTCAATTACATAATTTATTTTACCATATAATGTACTGGAGAATGGGGAAAATTGCAAAACAAGTGCGATATTAGAATTTTTTTGTATTTTTTATTCATCATGTTCACTAAATGATAAAATTGACATGTCAGTATGATGCCTTAAGTCGGTACGAGTTTGTAGATACCAAACATGTATACTTTTACTGTTATCTAAATAGTGAAACAAAATTCATAAACTTGTGAAATAAATAAAAGAATTGTGCTTTTGGCACTATGTTCCACGACCTGTATAGAGTTCTCATTTTTCAGGATCTGGGGTTGTGTGATGGCTTATTTTTTTGCGTCTTGAGTTGACGTTGTTAGTTATATCCCCTTTGGGCAAATGTGATAATTTAATTGCCTGTTAGTTATTACATTTTATTGCAATGTTTTTCGGAGACTAAAAAGCTTGATTTTGTTATTTAGACTTTTTTTTTCATATACAGATTAATTGATTATATATTTTGATAGCTTGGGCATTTATGACTGTGGTGATACCAAATACCGCATATACTCGAGTATAAGCCGAGTTGAATATAAGCCGAGGCCCCTAATTTTACCCTCCAAAACTAGGGAAACGTATTGACTCGAGTATAAGCCTAGGAAGGGGAAATGAAGCAGACTCATCACGGTATACAGCCCCTCTCATCATCATAAATGGCCCCCCATTACTGGTATATAATCCCCCATCACTGGTATATAGGACCTCCATCACTGGTATACAGTTCCCCCCCCATCAGAGGTTACAGCCCCCATCAGTGGAATACAGCCCCCCATCAGTGGTATATACATGCCCCCCTCAGTGGTATATACAGGCTCCCCATCAGTGATATATACAGGCCCCCCATCAGAGGTTATAGCCCCCATCAGTGGTATATACAGCCCCCCATCAGTGATATACACAGGCCCCACCATCAGTGGTATATACAGGCCCCACCATCAGTGGTATATACAGGCCCACCCTCAGTGGTTACAGCCTCCATCAGTGGTATATAAAGCCCCCCATCAGTGGTATATACAGGCCCCCTTCAGTGGTATATGCAGGCCCACCCCTTCAGTGGTATACAGGCCCCCCGCCCAACCCCCACAGTGGTATATAGGCCGCCTGCCCCCCCCATCGGTATACAGGGCCACCCCCCAACCCCCGCAATGGTATACAGGCCGTCCACCCCCCCATCAGTGGTATACAGGGCCCCCTTGCTGCCGCACACCTGTAAAGTAATACATCATTATACTTATCCCTGTCGCTGTCGCTGCTCTGACACCGCGCTCCTCCGGGTCTTCATGCTTCTACCTGCTTGTGACCGGTGGGCGCAGGCAATGACGTCATTGTCTGTGCGCCAGAGGAAGAAGCATGAAGACCCGGAGGAGCGCGGTGTCAGAGCGGCGACAGGGATAAGTATAATGATGTATTACTTTACAGGTGTGCGGCAGCAAGGGGGGGCCCTGTATACCACTGATGGGGCGGGCAGCCTATATACCACTGCGGGGGGCCTGTATACCAATGGGGGGCAGGGGGCCTGTATACTACATGGTGCAATGTAATATGCACCACTCCCCCTGCCGCTGATGGAGAGGGGGATGCAGTGCATATTGCATTGCATTAATGAGCGGCCCCACGTGACCGGCCGCTCATAATACAGCCTCCCCCTGCCTCCTCCAGCCCCGGGATACCGCCCCCCACTGAGCCAGTACCACTGACTCGAGTATAAGCCGAGGGGGGCATTTTTCAGCACAATTTTTGTGCTGAAAAACTCTGCTTATACTCGAGTATATACGGTATGTGTATTTTTTTTTTATATTTTTATTTCCCATGGGGCAAAAGATGGGTGATTTGCACTTTTAGTTTTTTTATATTTTTCATACTTTTGAAACCTTTTTTTTTCATTCTTACTTTATTTTAGTTTGCCAATTATCGCGCCTCAACACTGCCTTGTCTAATTGATTGTGCTGTACAGAGCCATGATGATCCACAGCCCTACATAGCACAAATGAACCCCTTTGTGTGAGTGACGCTGTTCACGCATCGCTCACAGGAAGTGAGTCTTAACAGTGACAGGCGTCATCATCTGTCATGGCAACATATCGGCACCCCATGATAGCATCATGGGGTTGCTGCTGCAAATGGGGTATAACGCAATCTCCGCTGCGCCATTTTAGATTGTAGTGTCAGTGTTTGACAGTGTTTGCATCTGTTACTAGTGGGGAAAAAAAGTATATAGTCAGCCAACCAATTTTGCAAGTCTCCCACTTAAAAGATGAGAGAGGCCTGTAATTGACATTATAGGCAGAACTCAACTATGAGAGACAAAATGAGAAAACAAATCCTGCAAATCACATTGTCTGATTTGGAAAGATTTTTTTTTTTAATTTGGTGGAAAATAAGTATTTGGTCAATAACAAAAGTTTATCTCAACCCTTTGTTATATATCCTTTGTTGGTAATGACAGAGGTTAAACATTTTCTGTAAGTCTTCACAAGGTTGGCACACACTGTTGCTGGTATGTTGACCCATTCCTCCATGCAGATCTACTCTAGAGCCATAAGGTTTTGGGGCTGTCACTGGGCAATACTGGCTTTCAACTCCTTCCTTCCTTTTCTATAAGGTTTAGATCTGGAGACTGGCTAGGCCACTGCAGGGCCTTGAAATGCTTCTTACGAAGCCACTCCTTCATTGCCTGGTGGTGCGCTTGGGATCATTGTCATGTTGAAATGCCCAGCCACGTTTCATCTTCAATGCCCTTGCTGATGGAAGGAGGTTTGCACTCAAAATCTCATGATGTTTGGCCCCATTCATTCTTTCCTGTACACGGATCAGTAATCCTGTTCCCTTGGCAGAGAAACAGCCCCATAGCATGATATGGCCACCCCCATGTCTCACAGTAGGTATGGTGTTTTTTGGAGGCAACTCGGCATTCTTTCTCCTCCAAACACGACGAGTTGTGTTTCTACTTTGGTTTCATCTGACCATATGACATTCTCCCAATACTCCCAATACTCTTATGGATCATCCAAATGCTCTCTAGCAAACTTAAGACATGTAATGGCTTAAGCAAGGGGACACGTCTGCCACTGCAGAATCTAAGTCTCTGGCGGCATAATGTGTTACTGATGATAGCCTATGTAACATTGGTCTCTGCAGGTCATTCACTAGGTCCTCCTGGTGTGGTTCTTGGATTTTTACTCATCGTTCTTGAGATCATATTGACCTCTCGGGTGAGATCTTGCATGGAGCCCCAGATCAATGAAGATTTTCAGTGGTCTTGTATGTCTTCCATTTTCTATTTATTGCTCCCACAGTGGATTTCTTCACACCAAGCTGTTTACCTATTGCAGATTCAGTCTTCCCAGCCTGGCGCAGGGCTACAATTTTGTTTCTGGTGTCCTTCAGACAGCTCTTTTGTCTTCACCATAGTGAAATTTGTAGTGTGACTATCTGAAGTTGCGTACATGTGTCCTTTATACTGATAACAAGTTCATACAGGTGCCAGTACTACAGGTAATGAGTGGAGGACAGAAGAGCCTCTTAAATAAGAAGTTACAGGTCTGTGAGAGCCAGAAATGTTGATTGTTTGTTATTGACCAAATACTTATTTTCCCCCAAAATTTGAAAAAAAATAAGACAATGTGATTTTCAGGATTTGATTTCTTATTTTGTCAATCATAGTTGAGGTCTTCCTAATTATGTCAATTACAAGCCTCTCTCATCTTTTTAAGTGGGAGAACTTGCACAATTGTTGGCTGACTAAATATTTTTTCCCCACTGTAGCTGCATATGTCAGCTGATCAGATCAGCCGATATGTGCAGAGAATGATGTGAGCTCAGTGCGTGAGCTCGCATCAAAGGGAGGGAGGTGACTTTTGACATACCCTCATACATCATAGGTCATGAAGGGGTTAAACAGGTGTCCAGCAGACGGGTGACTATAAAAGGGTGTGACTTAACAAATAGGGATGAATTAACTGGTCTTAAAAGTTTGTACCCAACACAAACTTAACATGCATTTCAGTGTTCGGGTTTGGAGTTCAGGTGCTTTAAATATGCAAATTAATGGAGCGAGCATCGTTGTGATTGGATACACTCAGTGTTCAGCCCCGTGCAAGTCACTTGCAGTATTTGAAAGGCTTGCACTGGGGGTAAAATCAGCGTTATCAGATGTATCGGATGCGTTTATGTTGTCAGCAATTACAACACATGGAAAATAAGTAGATCAGCATGGCTTTACTCATGAGTCAGAATATTGTAGCAAAAGTGATACAAATATCCAGGCTGACAATGGAAGGGTTGAAAAAATTGACATGCAAATTTGCTGTAGTTAGCTAAAGGTACAAATAAAAAGTAAAACTGGGTGGGAGTTTCCCATGAAACAATATGGTGTACACTGCAGAGGAATGGCATGCGTAGGCTTCATCCACGAAGGAAGCCTCTCCTAAAGCTCCCATACAAAAAAAGCCTGCCTACCATTTTCCAGGGCTCATACTAAAAAATGCTCAATACTGTGGAATGATGATACCAAGATACATTTATGTGTGACTGTGACTTTAAAATGGTATGGTGTCACAAAAGTGAGGAATACAAAGAAAAATGTATGGTGCCTACAGTGAAACATGGTAGTGGCAATGTCCTTGTGTGGGGCTGCATGAGTGCTGCTAGGGTCAAAGAGCTACATTTCATTGATTTCATGAAATCACAGATGTACTGCTCTATTTTGAAAAATACTATCATCACTCTGTTGATAGACGTGCACTTTTTCAACATAATGATTCAAAACTCACATCTATGGCCACTGTTGCATTTTCGAAGAAGAAAAGTGATTAAATGGACAATTATGTCTCCTGATCTGAAAACAACATCTATGGAGGATTCTGAAGAGACAAATTGAACATTACTCTCTCTCCAGCATCTGACCTCTAGAAAAAGTCGTTCTTGAAGTATTGAAAAAGATAGAAGGTGAAATATGTTGCCATCTTGTCCTTATCATGCCTTGAACACTATCCTTAAAAATCATGGAGGTCATACAAAATACTAGATACAGCATGTGGGTTGTATTTATCTTTACACCAACTAATTTGAGTAAAACTGAAGATTTTGTAGTCTAAGTTGTATTATTAACCTTCTTTTCATATTATGAGTTAAAAAATGTTCTATAAACCTCAGTTTTGTCATAATTTTGGAAAATGTTATCTTAGCAGCTACCAGTCTGCTTCAGATGTGTCTACTTTTGTGTCTTAAATAACTGTCTCATAAGTGTCAAGAAATGAAATAGACCAGAAATAATATGAAGCAATTGGGCTTTATCATCTGCCATCTATCTTCATCTATATGCTCTCCTCTCTGATCATCATGTTGACGTTGTGTCTCCATACAAGTTAAGCCCCTGTCACACGAAGCAAGATCGCTAGCAAGATCACTGCTAAGTCACAAATTTGGTGACACAACAGCGACCTCGCCAGCGATCTCGCTATGTTTGACACTTAGCAGCGACCAAGCCCCTGCTGTGAGATCACTGGTCGTGTCAGAGTCGCCTGGACCATTTTTTGATTGTTGGGGTCCTGCTGGGCAGCATGCATCGGTGTGTTTGACAGGAACAACGACCATCGACCTCAATACTATAGGTCTGAGAAACAGGGTCCCAATGACCTCCATATCATTCCGGATCATTGCTGCATTGCTGGTGAGATATTACTGTTTGACATCTCACCAGCGATCCTGACAGCGACGCAACAGCGATCCCGGCAGATCACTGGTGCGTCGCCAAGTGTGACGCTACCCTAAATGTGATTGTATTCTCATGCACCCAGCTCTCCTATTGAACTGATGTATTTTTCCTGCTGCAAAATATCCTATTCTATTCCTATTGTGAATATAACTGTCCTTTCCACTGCCCTCCCACATACTCCTGTTTATGATCCTTTGTTTAATCTGCCTGTGTGCCACCCTTTGACTTAGCCTTTTTTGGTAATGGGTTAATGGAATCCAGTTTCCTCCCCCTTGTTCCACACCTGAATTCACCTTTTTGAGTATCTATTAGCAGCTACCAGTCTGCTTCAGAAGTGTCGGCTTTTGTGTCTCAAATAAATGTCTCATAAGTGTCAAGAGATGACATAGACAAGAAATTGACTGGCATTGACTGAATTTGACTGGAAGGTAATGTAATAGAAAGCTACTTAAAACATTGTATATAAATTCTTTTCACTTTCAGTGTTTGCAAATGATGTTGTTTATTTCATTGTTTGGTTTCCTATGTGCTTTTGCCACCCACTTTCAACACCCCATCCCCCTCTATCACCATTCATTCACATCAGTCCCTCTCTCCTTCTCTCCCTTATGTACAGCTCCCATGCTATATTCAATTTACTGAATAATCTCAGTCGATCATATTCCAGAGTATTTCATCATGCCACAAATCCAAAAACTATCAGGTGATATCTCTCCCTTTTTTCTAGTCCACCCTCTGTCAACTTCAACCTCTCCCTCACTTCAAATAGAAACCCTACTAATCTTGTTAACATTACCGCCAAACCTTCATATCCCTCTTTTTTTATTGTGCGCTCTGGAATCCATGGTCTGTATGCAACAAGCTTCCCTTCATCCACAACTACTCTCTCACTAACTCTCGTAATCTGCTGGCCCTCACTGAAACCTGGATCCATGATTCAGACACTGCTTCCCTTGCTGCTATGGCGGCTTACATTTCTCTCATTCCCCTAGACCAGGAAACAGAGATGGTGGTGGAGTTGGATTACTCCTGTCCCCACAATGTACTTTCCAGGTCATCCCCCCAGCCCCATCACTCTGATTACCTTCTTTTAAGGTCCATACCATCAGGCTCTCCCATCCTCTTTCCCTCAAAGTAGCAGTTGTATATTGCCCCCCAGGGTCACCCACCCAGTTCCTAGACCATTTCTCCACGTGGCTGCTGCACTTCATGTCCTCAGGATTACTAACCCTTATTCTGGGAGACTTTAACATCCCCATAAACAACCCCACCTCCCCATCTGCATCCCAGCTCCTATCTCTAACCACGTCTCTTGGCCTGTCACAGCTCTCAAGCTCTGAGACACAGAAGGATTATAGCACCCTTGACCTGGTCTTTACTTGGCTCTGTTCAATCTCCTCCCTAGATAACTCACCTCTTCCTCTCTCTGACCACAACATTCTCTCCTTCACACTCACAAATCTTTGCCCACCCCAGCACACCCCTAAGAAATCTACAGGCCATTAACCTTCATAAACTCACAGACTCTCTACACTCATCACTGTCCCCAATCTCCTCCTTCTCCTATTCTAAGCTGGCTGTGAAACTCTACAATGATGCTCTCAGAAGCTCCCTGGACCAAGTAGCGCCCCTCACTCTCAGGACCCCCGAACATAGAATAAAACAGCCCTGGCTCACATCACAAACTCAATTCCTCCAGCGATGCTCTAAGAGTGCTGAACACCTATGGTGGAAAGCTCGCTCACCAGAAAACGTTATCTATTATAAATTCATGTTCCGAACCTACAACTCTGCCTTTCACCTTGCCAAACAAACCTACTTCACCACCCTGATATCATTATCGAAAAATCCAAAGAAACTCTTTGACACCTTTCACTCTCTCCTCAGTCCTAAAGTGCAGGCCTCTATCACTGACCTCTGTGCTGAGGATCTGGCTTCTTACTTTACAGGGAAAATAGACAAATTCCGCCAGGAAATCATCTCCTGGCCTCCAAGCGTTGTTACTTCCATTCTTCCCCACATCCTCTCTGGCTCACTCTCCACATTTGACCCAGTCACAGAAGAAGTCTCCAGGCTCCTGTCTTCCTCTCGTCCCACAACATGCACCATTGACCCCATTCCCTAAAACCTACTCCAGTTTCTCTCTTCTGTCGTCACTACTCACCTAACCAAAATCTTCAATCTCTCCTCTTCTGGCATCTTCCCATCCTCCTTCTAACACTCTATCACAACTCCATTATTAAAGAAATCCAGCACAAATAACTACAGGCCAGTCTCCCCTTCATCTCTAAACTCTTGGAGCACCTGGTCTACACCTGCCTCACACTCACTCTCTTCTAGATCCATTACAGTCTGGTTTCTGCCCCTTACACTTTACAGAAACTGCTCTCATCAAAGTGACCAATGACCTTCTGATGGCAAAACGTAATGGTGACCACTCTCTGCGTCATCTTCATCACCTCTCAGCAGCTTTTGACACAGTCGACCACCATCTCCTAACCTCTATACTGCACTCTATCGGCATAAAGGACACTGTCCTCTCTTGGTTTTCGTCCTATCATTCTGACCGCTCTTTCAGTGTATCACTTGCTGGCTCCACTTCCTCTCCTCTTGCTCTTACCATTTGGGTCCCTCAGAGTTCAGTGCTTGGCCCTCTTCTCTCTCTACATGGCCCCTATTGGACAGCCCATTAGCAGATTTGGCTTTCAGTACCATCTTTATGCTGATGATACACAATTGTACACTTCAGACACTGACCTTACAGTACTAAAGAACACAAGCGACTGTCTAACTGCAGTTTCCAACATAATGTCCACTCTCTATCTGAAATTCAACCTTTACGAAACTGAATTCCTGATTCCGCTCTCCACTAACCTCCCTAAATCTGACATCTCCCTCTCGGTGTGAGGCACCATGATAATACGTAGGCAGCAGGCTCGCCCTGTTACCTCCTATATACATATAGAATCTCTTGCTCGCTCTTGTCGCGTGCATCTGAAGAACATCTCTAGAGTCTGCCCCTTTCTCACCATGGCAACAACAAAAACCCTTACTGTGGCCCTGATCCAAGGCTTCTCCCGAGCTGCAATAATTTTCAGGAATGCTCTACCCCAAGAAATTAGGACTAGCCACAACTTACATAGCTCCAGGCGCTCCCTAAAAACACATCTTTTTAAGGCAGCCTATCATTCTCCCTAATAGAAGTCCTTTATATTGTATATAGCCCATTCACTATTTCTCTGGACATAACTCTCCTTCAAACTCCACCAAAGCCAAAAGCTCTACGCAGATTGCCTGCTGATCATTCATGTAATTTTTCCCCCACTTCCTCAAGATGCCTGGACTATCATTGTAATAAGCCCCTGTACTCTGTGTAACCCCCATCTCGTTGTAGATTGTAAATTTTGCTTTAATTATTGTGCTGTATTTTTTACATTGTTTCTCTGCTCTAATTACTGTATTGTGTTTTTACATTGCTTCTCTGCTTTAATTATTGTATTGTATTTTTGATAATTGTTACTTATGACCGTTTGCATATGAACTACTGAATTGTTAAACGCTGCGGAATATGTTAGCGTTATATACATAAAGATTATTATTAATAAATGTTCTTGTGTACAGTGAGATGTTGATTAAAATCTTACTTTTGAAAGGGGGGGTGTATTCATTTATGCTGAGCGCTGTATAACAACACCAGTTAGGCTGCTATCACATAGCGATTTTTATTCCTGTCCCTGGGATCCAACTTTTTGCAGGACAGGAAAGGATAGCATCGGAGTTGACCTCCGGATGCCATTTCTGTGTCCAGGTCTGTGATTGTCATGGACCCGAACACAGAGAGCCCAAGCCTGCGTGCAGGCAAGCCGGGTACTTTCACTCCTGCAATATATATACCGTACATACATTGTGGGAGTGAAAAAAGGGTTAAAAATAAAAAAAATCCTCACCTCTCCGGCGTGTGTCCCGCTCCATCTCACTCCCCGGGCTTAAGGACCTGGCGTTGCCTGGCAACGCGATCAGCTGATGCGATCATGTGACTGATCAGCTGATCGGGTTGTCACATGCTGCGCGGTTTAAATCTCCCACCCGCCGATTCATTTTGGCGGGCGCAGGATTTAAACTGCTCAGTTGATGCAGTCACATGACTGCATGAATGCATCAGCTGAGCAGTTTAAATCCCGCTCCCGCCAAAATTGAACGGCGGGTGGGAGATTTAAACCGCGTAGTCATGTGACAACCCGATCAGCTGATCGGTCACATGACCGCAGCAGCTGATTGGGTGCCAGGTAACGCCAGGTCCTTAAGCCTAGGAGCAAGAAGGTGCGGGACACCACCGGAGAAGTGAGCATGTTTGTTTTTATTTTTAACCCTTTATTAGTTGATTTCACTTCCGCAATGTATGTATATACATTGCGAAAGTAAAATTAAACGGGAAAGAGCAGTTTTAGTGTACTGAGCATGCTCAGTACACTAAAGTCAGGTCCGAGAAATGATCCTGTGTTTTCTCGGACCCATGCTCCATAGGCCCCCATGTTAAAGGCCGCGGATCGGGTTGGATCCGATTTGGTCCGATTTGGTCCCTGTGCCCAAAATCGGAGCAGTCTCCGATTTTGGGTACAGCAAAAAATCGGACAGAATCGGATCCGACACAAATGGAATCGCAATTAGGCCAAATCCGATCCGATCCGATGCCCATAGAGATACAGTACAGACCAAAAGTTTGGACACACCTTCTCATTCAAAGAGTTTTCTTTATTTTCATGACTATGAAAATTGTAGATTCACACTGAATGCATCAAAACTATGAATTAACACATGTGGAATTATATACTTAACAAAAAAGTGTGAAACAACTGAAAATATGTCTTATATTCTAGGTTCTTCAAAGTAGCCACCTTTTGCTGTGATTACTGCTTTGCACACACTTGGCATTGTATTGATGAGCTTCTACTGAATAGACTGTTAGAATTTGTATTATGGCAAGAAAAAAGCAGCTAAGAAAAACAAGTGGCCATCATTACTTTAAAAAATGAAGGTCAACCAGTCCAAAAAATTGGGAAAACTTTGAAAGTGTCCCCAAGTGCAGTTGCAAAAACCATCAAGCGCTAAAAAGAAACTGGCTCACATGAGGACCGCCCCAGGAAAGGAAGACCAAGAGTCACCTCTGCTGCGGAGGATAAGTTCATCTGAGTCACCAGCCTCAGAAATCACAGGTTAACAGCAGCTCAGATTAGAGACCAGGTCAATGCCACACAGAGTTCTAGCAGCATACACATCTTTACAACAACTCTTAAGAGGAGACTTTATGCAGCAGGCCTTCATGGTAAATTAGCTGCTAGGAAACTACTGCTAAGGACAGGCAACAAGCAGAAGAGACTTGTTTGGGCTAAAGAACACAAGGAATGGACATTAGAACAGTGGAAATCTGTTCTTTGGTCTGATGAGTCTAAATTTGAAATCTTTGGTTCCAACCACCGTGTTTTGTGCGACGCAGAAAAGGTGAACAGATGGACTCTACATGCCTGGTTCCCACCGTGAAGCATGGAGGAGAGGTGTGATGGTGATGGGGTGTTGCGCCAGATGACCTGGCATCCACAATCACCAGATCCTAAACCCAATCGAGATGGTTTGGGGTGAGTTGAACTGCAGAGTGAAGGCAAAAGGGCCACAAGTGTTAAGCATCTCTGGAAACTCCTTCAAGACTGTTGGAAGACCATTTCGGTGACTACCTCTTGAAGCTCATCAAGAGAATGTCAAGAGTGTGCAAAGCAGTAATCATAGCAAAAAGGTGGCTACTTTGAAGAACCTAGAATAAAGACATATTTTCAGTTGCTTCACACTTTTTTGTTAAGTATATAATTCCACATGTGTCAATTCATAGTTTTGATGCTTTCAGTGTGAATCAACAATTTTCATAGTCACAAAAATAAAGAAAACTCTTTGAATGAGAAAGTGTGTCCAAACTTTTGGTCTGTACTGTGGACAAAAACTTGTTTCCCAATGTTCGAGTTTAGAGTAGAGTTGTATTAGCCCTAGACTCTCCTCCAGTCACTGTTCGAGCTTTGGGAGCTAAGGTTTTTTTGCTAAACTATTCTCTTCCTTAGTGTTGGTTTCAGGTAAGACTGAAATGGATGGCCGGGCTATTCTAAACCTGAGCAAGGATGAAAAAGGGGACGGAATCCTAATCTTGATTTATCCATGGAGTCCCTGAGTCCTGTTGCTCAATCTTATTGCAGTACTTGTTGTTTCTGTGGTTTAAAATAAAAATCTACCCAGACTAATATGGGTTTTGGTGACTCAAAATTATGATTTATTAAAATAAGAAACAGTTTAACTAATCCCAAGACGCAATATAAAATAATTCTCACACTTCTCGAATATAGCGGGACATCACAAGTGAAAGTGATGCTTGTCATTTGTGTTGATCCTTAATACGTTCCTTAAATTAGGCCTGTTTTTGGCCTCACTTGAGCACAGCTGTTTCACTGCCTGAATTGCATGAAAGTTTTGACAGGTATAGTCCAAAGTATAAATGATATTACATAGCAAAGGACATAAATACAAGCTGTTAAAAGAGGTAAACAGCGTTATGCTGGGATCCATTATGGAGACAGCCTTATTTCTATAGCTCTAATCCCCTCGGCATGACTAACTCTTTCACAGAAATGTGTTCATTCATCACCCCTTCTCGTCATGTAAGATGTGTAGTTGTGTGCATAAAGGAAAAGCAGTTTTAGTAAATATTTTAAATATCATATGAAAATTTATGGCTGGGCCTTTGAAATTTTACGTACAAGATAAAGCTATCATCATTTGTCACAGTGCTGCATATGAAAGGGATCTGGCACTCTGTCTCAATTTCCATCCGATTGTTACTACCATAAATGTTGGTATTGGGGTAACTAGATAAGTATCTGCTTTGAATAAGATGGCTGCGTATTACACTGGGTGCTGCCCAGGACTAGGCTCCACTGACAGATTTATAGCTTTCTCTGGAGCTGCTGTGGTATGATGGAAATGGCAGGTGTGATATAACACAAAGTGAATTTCTGTCTCGGGGTCCTGTGTTCTGCACAGGTGCAAGAGCAGCTGGGGGTCACTATGGGCATTTCTGATGCCAAAAGTGATTGAACTTGAGATACAACAGTTTTGTATTTCATTTCTCTTCTCCATATTTTTCATACTGTTATACTTTTCATTTTGCAAGATTGATCTCAGGGTAGTATGGGAATTTTCTCATTTTTATTTGTGAATGTTTTAAATATCTTCTTCCCACTGTAAGAAAATTTATGATCAAGGATTAATGGGCTTCAGATCCACGATAACATTGTGCCAGCATTGCTTTATGAGATTGAGCTGTGACTGCTATGATCAAGGTGACAGAAAAAAGCCTGGACACTGAGCATGGGCTACAGATGACAGCTTGTGATACAAAAGCCGTCCCAACCAGAGTAGTAAGGCTAGGGTCACACTTGAGTCTTGGATGCGCTAAAATATAGCGTTTTGCACAATTGCAAATTGTGGAAAACGGTAGCGTTAACGCTTCCATAGGCGCCCATGCAAAAAACGCATGGTCAAAATGCAACACTTTTGACGCTATGCGTTTTTCCTAAAGCTCCCAACAACATGATAAGCAACGTTTTTGGGGGCGTTTGCAAAAACGCATGCGTTTTTTTAACATTGGAGCCTTGGGAAACACATGCATTAACGAATGGTACATGTATGTACCATTAAATAGAATTCCATGTAGTCTAATATATAGATCTTATGGGCTTGAGGACCTGACCTCACAATTAGCCCACAGCAAACTCTGGATCAACAATATAAATAAGGAGGCAAAAGAGTTTTTATCTGCTTCACCAAATAAATTTGAAATTTATTACAAGTGCACCCCACATAAAAATGGCTGAAAGATACAGTGGATACACATGGGCAAAGCATCATATCACATTGAACATAGGTATATATTGAACATATTGCCTACATATAGATGCAGCAGCATTCACATATCAAGTAAAGTGCATTAACGGAGTAAATAACATTCAATATGCACAGAGGGATATATCAAATTAACAATCAAGGTAGTGCATTAACTAATGTACACAAGGGGGTAGGGGACCCCTCCAGCAAAGACCCCTATGTACTTTTTGCTAAGTGTTCTTTATGCTTTCTCAAGGGGATGTGACCCCTGCAGTAACCACAGTGCCTTATATCATAACCCCAGGCAGATCACCTGTAACGTGGCCTGCCCGCCGGCGTGACTAAGGGTGATCATTTCCTGCTGCCTCGTCCAGTCACCGCCCCCAGAGGTGTGTCATCATTACGCACATCCGGATGCCTGCCAGTTACCAAGGCACCCAGATTACACAACGATAGAGACGCCCCTGGAACGGCCGGAGGAGGAGTATCAGGGAGAGGAGCGCACGTCATGCCGGATTAGAAAAGATTTACATGCTCAAAATCCACATTGAATAAATCTTTTCTTCCAACATCTTGGACTGGAGTGGCATATTTATTCTGAGGCACGGTGGAAACAGAGGGGACAACAAATACAAAAGACATTCAGCACTGCACATAGGTCGCTGCCCACGCGCCTCTGCCCACGAACATGCCCCTCTCCCAATGTCCAAAGAACAAGCCCACGTACGAAGGCGCACAGGCCGCGCCCATGGCAGTGCCGCACTGCTTGAAATAAAACCATTTTTTAAATACAAAAGATTATGACGCAGGACGAACTGGAGCGACTTGATGACTAACTCACATAAGTGGCCATCCCGGTTAGTGTTCTCCAAAAAGAAGCGAGTCACCTCCGTACCTGCAGCATGATCGATACAGCTGTAGAGGGATTCCATGTCGGCAGTCACTATGTACATATCAGGTTCCACGAAGATCCACTCAATCCTCCACAGGACGTCCGTTGTATCTTTTACATATGATGGCAATGTTTCCACTATGGGCTTCAAGTAAATATCAATGAATCGACAGACTGGATCACAAAGTCCGTCGATTCCAAATATGATAGGACGTCCCGGGGGGTTCATGGGATCCTTGTGGTTCTTAGGCAAGAAGTAAAATGTGGGTATTCTAGGGAAGGTTACAGTAAGCCCTTCAAGAACCCTCTTCATGATTATCCTCTCCTCAAAGGCCCCCACTAGAATCTTTTGCAGCTGGTCGGAAAAATCCAGGAGGGGACTTGAATGTAGCCTGGAGTACGGTTTTTTTTTATCCCTTTGTTGTTTAAATACTCCCTTTTCGTAGTTCTCATTTGGCCAGATCACCACGTTTCCCCATTTGTCCGCCACCTTGAACTCGTCATTCCAAGATTGTAATTCATGTATGGCCTGATGTTGCTTCAGAGTAATTTTATCAAACTTCCTTCCCATACTTAGTTGTTTTAAGTCATAGGTTACCAACTTGGTAAACATTTCAATCACTGGGCACAGGGACAAAGGGGAAATTTGGTTGATCTAGGAAAAATCAGAATGAAGAAAGGATCCAGCGGAGAATTTCCGGAATGCTTATTTATTTGTCATATAAAAAACCTCCATATAACAGCGGGGTGTGCATCAAGCATGTTTCGACTTACACAGTCTCACTCATGGCATTATTTTATATGACGAATAAATAAGCATTTTGGAAATTCTCCGCTGCAACTTTTCTTCATTCTGATTAATACCTGGGTGGTTTCCTTGCGGACCAACATTCCGGACGTGGAGGAACGGTATTATACTGGTGAGCTGCCTCTCCCTACCTCTTTCCCAAATGCAATCTAGGAAAAATTTCCCCGGGAAATTTAACTTCAGATTCTGGCTCATTTTCCCCGAGTAATTCCTCCAGATTCAAGAGTGCCTCACTTTCCATCTTTCCAGCTGCATCAGTGGGGGTCCTTGTATAAAGTTTCTTTAATAGTAGTTTCCTGGAGAAGATGTGGAGATCTTTTATTGCTACAAAAGAGTTGAAGGCATTAGTTGGAGCAAGGTTAACCTTTCTGATAACACTACAATATCAATGGGACTTAAAAGATGATCAGATAGATTAACCACCTGCAGTACATCACTCTCCCTTCCCTTTATCTTTAGTTTTGGAGGTGCCTGTCTGAGCTTGTTGTCTTGTGATGATCTGTTTATCCCCCAATCGGGGTATCAGGCCCGTACTTATGATGGTATTCCCACCACTTGTTGACTCCTCCTCCTCTGTTGTCTCATCACCTGAGGTGACTGAAGTAAGAAAGCCTGTCCTTAGTCGAGCATTAGGTTTAGGCTTAGGCCCCGTTTTGGGTTTTCTTTTTTGTGACCTCCATTTATACACACTATTTTGCTTGAGATCATTGAGGTCCCTAAAGAATTTTTTAGTTTTATTTTCTATGACTTCACGTTTTAATTTTGTGATTTCGGCCTCAATTTCCACATCTAGCTTTTTCAGGGCGGTATTGTTTAGTTCATTTTTAATAGCCTCTTGAGGTCATCCATCTCAACCTCAATTGAGGAGAGACTGATCTCGTTATGAACAGCAAACAATTTGATAAACCCACTGGAGCACACATTAGCTAATGATTTCTATTCAGATTTGAAATGGTCGTCTTCAATAGGGTAAGCAGGAAATACCTGCACCCGGAGCCCCCTAGGGACAAGTCCCCTCTGTAGATACTTAAGAAGGAAGGTTCTATTCCACCATAGTTTAGTTCTTTTTCTCATTAATTCCTTAAATATTGTTGTTTTATCTACTATGCAACCTATTCCTGGTTCCTCCGGAGTACCACTAGTATCTTTAAAGGTGTAATTCAGCTGTAGGAGTCCTTGTAGCACCCCACTAGTCAGTGCGCTACAGAGGGGTACTGCACCCAAGACAGAGAGTGCAGTATTCCTTTCATGGGGGGAGGTAATGTAGGTCTGAGGCTCTCAATCTGCATTCACACACTTGGAGCAGGGTGACTATAGGGTTAAATCCTTTGCTGATAGACCCAGTCCCAGTGGGAGGAGTTTCAGGCTAGAGCAGTGTGAGCACGGGAAGCAGAGAGGCAGAACTTCTGTGTAGAGAGACAGAGAAGGACCCTTCAGGAAGGCAGCCCAGACAGAGAGGAGCAGACAGAGGGTGACTGAACACCCTGGCCCAGTCCACAGCAGGTTACCGGCTCCAAAGCAGTGCAATGGTCCATCCCTGCGCTGCAAATACCGGTATGATCGACAGCTTCATAGGAGCACGATCCGCCCAACATATGTGCGATGCCCACCAGAAGCACCAAATCGGGTTAAGCCCCCTTAGAGAGAGAAGGGTAACTCATATCATCCAACAGGCCTGGTAGTGAGCAGGATTCATGCAGGGCAGCATGAGGAAGAAGGAGTCCGCAGAGGTAGGACAGTGGAAGAGAAAAGAAGGAACATCACTGAGAGACATTGCTTCCTCCGATGACACCTGGTTCACTACCCGAGCCATATCACCTGTGAACTGTGTACAAGCTGAAATTAACTGGAGTAAAGAACCCATGAAGAGCAAGCAAGTGTTTGTGTTTCCCTCCTGGTTGACTGTGACATTCCAGTCTCACAGCAGAGACTATGCTGCCCTATTCCACCATCATCACACTACATTGCCCCGGGGGACCGTGCTCTACCTGTAAGGAGCTGCAACACCTTGCTGCCATCCATCTCCCCCCCCCCCGGAGGTCTGCCATTACCGGATCTACAGGTGGTGTCACAACATTCTTCTATAACCTTTAATCCCTGTAAATAGCCCTTTTTTATTGTCACCCCAAGGGCACAGGCTCGGGCACCGACCACCTGTGACATCCCTGTACCCAACCACCTGAGACCTGAGTAACCCAGACCCTTGTGGGCCCGACATCCTATAGTCCATGACCACTAGACTCACTGTGAAAAAACACAGAGAAAACAAACACAAATTAATAAAATTCCATGTGGTCTAATATATAGATCTTATGGGATTGAGGACCTGTCCTCACACTTAGGCTGGGGTTCCACATAAGCCCTCAGTCCGTTTTTTGGCTTCAGTTTTCTCATTTTTTTTTCTAAGTCCAAAAACTGACAGAAAAACGGATTGGATGTAATAAACACCCTGTCCGTTTTTCTATGGAGCTCCAAACATTGCCCTGTCCGTTTTTGAGTCAAAAACGTTGCATGCAACGTTTTTGGCTGTGGTCACACATAGAAATCCGTTTTTGGAAGTGACTTTCATCACCAATCCGTTTTTTTCTGGGTGCTTTTTGAGCCTCCTGCACTCCTGAACGTTTTTGGAATTTTCATTAAAAAAACGCATGCGCGAACGCATGCGCAAACGCAAGTGCGCATTTGCATGCGTTCGCGCATGCGTTTCCCATAGGGCCCCATGTTAAAAAAACGCATGAAAACGCATGCGTTTTTTAAATGATGCCAAAAACGTTGCATGCAACGTTTTTGACTCAAAAACGGACAGGGCAATGTTTGGAGCTCCAGAGAAAAACGGACAGGGTGTTTATTACATCCAATCCGTTTTTCTGTCAGTTTTTGGACTTAGAAAAAAAAAATGAGAAAACTGAAGCCAAAAACGGACTGAGGGCTTATGTGGAACCCCAGCCTTTGGCATCATTTAAAAAACGCATGCGTTTTCATGCGTTTTTTTAACATGGGGCCCTATGGGAAACGCATGCGCGAACGCATGCAAATGCGCACTTGCGTTTGCGCATGCGTTCGCGCATGCATGTTTTTAATGAAAATTCCAAAAACTTTCAGGAGTGCAGGAGGCTCAAAAAGCACCCAGAAAAAAACGGATTGGTGATGAAAATCACTTCCAAAAACGGATTTCTATGTGTGACCACAGCCTTAGGCCTTAGGCCCATGGTTGTTTCCCCTGCGGCCATTGCATTGCATGTTGGAAAATCCCACGTGGTTTTGAATTCCATTCAAGTGACGGAAAGTCTAGGTACACAATAAATAAATACATCTTGTGTGGCAGTACGCACGTGGATTATTATGCCACGTGCGGCTGCCCTAAGATCTATATCGGATTAACATCTAGAGAATTGAGGATGAGTACACGCAAGCATGTCAGAGACATTGAGGGGTCGAGGGAGTGCAAGGATCTGAGTACTCTCAGACCACTACCTCGACACTTCAAAGTGTGCCATAACAGCAACGTTAGCAAGCTTAAAATCCTGGGAATTGATATTGACAATGGGGAGGATCAGAGGGGGCAATTTAAATAAACTTTTTGCACTAAAGGAATCAAGATGGATTACTATTGAGACCCCAGTGCCAAAAGGGTTAAATGAAATAGTTAGTTTCGCTCCATTCCCCTAACTGCAACCCTCTTCCTGGTTTTGGATTTTCCGGTCCCTTTTCCCATTCTTTCTATCCTTGGACAGTTTTTCTGTCCAAATCCTTGTTTTCCTTCACCTTTCCCTTATATTCCTCCAATAGTTCTCCCGTTTACCCTCCCTTCTTTCCTTGTCCCTCTTTCCTCCCCTTCTAGTTTTTTCAAACATTGTTTGTACATATGTTGATATTGTAGATTTTTGTTTTTATTTAGGTTTTAAAATGGGTTTTGTATGTGCAAAATATTTTATTTGTTGTCCCCTCTGTTTCCACAGTGCCTCTAAATAAAAATGCCGGTCCAGTACACGCTGAACATACAACAAGAAGCTAAGATTTATTCAATGTGGATGTTGTGCATGTAAATCTTTTCTAATCCGGCATGACGTGCGCTCCTCTCCCTGATATTCCTCCTCCGGCCATCCCAGGGGCGTCTACATCGTTGCGTAGTCCGGGTGCCTTGGTAACTGCTGGGCATCCGGATGTGCGTGATGATGATGCACTTCCGGGGCTGAGACTGGATGTGGCAGCAGGGAATGAGCGCCATTAGTCACACTGGTGGGCAGACCATGTAACAGGTGATCTACTCGGGGCTATGATATAAGGCACTGTGGTCACTGCACAGGTCACATGCCCTTGATAAAGAACGCTTAGCGAAACGTACATAGGGGTCTTTGCTGGAGGGGTCCCCTACCCCCGGACCAGGCAATAGCTAAGCTGTGTACATTAGGAATGCACTACCTTGATTGTTTATTTGATGTATCCCTCTCTGCTTATTGAATGTTATTTACTCTGTTAATGCACTTTACTTGATATGTGAATGCTGCTGCATATGGGGGATAATTTATATGTAGGGAATATGTGCAATATATACTGATGTTCAGTGTGATATGATGATTTGCCCATGTGTAGCCACTGTATCTTTTAGCCATTGTTGCACCTATTTTTATGTGGGGTGCACTTGTAATGAATTTCAAATTTATTTGGTGAAGCAGATAAAAACTCTTTTGCCTCCTTATTTATACATGTATGTACCATGCGTTAAAATGGCACAAAAATGGCCACAGAAAAAAACTGCAACCATTAATGCTGGTGTAAAAAAACGGCCTCCCAAGTGTGACCCTAGCCTAAGAGAAGAGGAACATGATAATGAAAGTAAGTTCTCCCCTTGCTATATATATATATGTATATATATATATATATATATATATATATATATTCACATAATTGTATATGTTCAGGCTAGGCTGGTCACTGAACACTGCAATTGCTCTACGCCTGGCGCTCTCTGTGTATACTGTGTACTGGTCCATTGTCTTTAGAAATATCAGCACCAGAACAGAAACAATCCTAAATGATTAGTTACATTGCTATAGAGCAGTTATGGATCAGATAAATAAATCTAATATAACTAGAAACGTGGCAGCCTCTCATGTGTGGATACATCACTTTGTGATCCAACTGTTACTTTCCACCTCCTCATTAGCATATAGATGCTGCATCAAAGATGAAGAGCATTGCCCCTAAGAGGGGATGGTGGCCTCTATACCAAAGACCTCACCTGGTAGATATGGAAATATCATATTTCCCTCTCATATTAATAATAATCTGACATCAAAACCATTCACTGATTATTTTTTCAATGAAAGCCCAAAGACGAACAGGTGAAGGGCCACAAAACTGCTCTCCGTCCTTCTGAGGCAGACGGCCACAGCATGAATCAGCAACAAATGGCCTCCCCTAGTTGAAACCTATGGAGACCAAATCTTGTTAACAGTATCTGCCTGAATTCCGACCCAAGCAAGAACTGGGAACCATCAGCTGTCGCCTTCCTTCCCAAGAGGAGAGCCAGGATAAGGAGGTTGGGAAACCTGATGGTCACACAGTTCCCCACTAGACCAGTCAAGAGAGGAACCTGCAAAGGAGCTGTATCTTGATAAATTGAAATGACAAGTGGACACACATCAAAATGGATGACACACAAATATAAAAATAAATAGTGAAGGTTGCTCAGTGTAATAATGCTGACTGGACCTTTCACCACGAATTTAAAAAATTCCCCATCCTAGCCAAAAGACCCAGAAAAGGGTGTGTGCTCAAAAAAGAATGAAAAGGTGAAGTGCTTGTACAAATGTTCCAAAACTCAGCTGGGCTTCCGAGTCCCCATAGTTTTAGAGTAATGTCACTAATTCTGGGGCACTTAGTTCTTAGGGCTTTCAAACTTTCTCAGCCTACTGGCATTGATCCTTAAAGGCTAGAGTTTCCTGTGGATGACTGCATGAGTCACTCGGCATACTAACCAGCACACCGTGCCCAGTGTACGTGACGTATCAATTTACTGAATGGGAACCTGTTGAAAAGCCATCTTTTAGAAAGTTACTAGGCTAGATCTTAGCCTAAAGCTGATTCACTGAAAACCTTACACTGATACACCTATGATTGAGGGCTATAATTGCCTCTGTGAGTTCATGTATCAAGATTTTGCCCTTGAGAAACCACAGAAATATAACATCATCCCTAATTATGGATATATCAAATTGTGTTTGGCGTTTCTAGAATGGTGAAAGTATACTCGAAAATTTCAGAATCATATTATTTAAGAAGGTGGTTCCTTGGGGAATACCGTATATAACATAAATTAAAATGACATCTTTTCAACACTTTTTTTGCATAAAATTAGGCATCCTCTTCTAACCTGACCATGAGTATGGGTGAACTATGGAAGATGAAATGTTTAAAACATCTCATCTGAAGAAACACATGGTCAGTCTCTTGGAGAAGCAACGTCTATCGCAGTTCTGTCCAAAGTTTCAGTGCCAACTCCTCCGCAAATAAGTGCGCACCGATCTAATTGTAAAAGTTTCCTTTACTTTTTATGCTATGCTACCTGCTTATAAGTGTGTCCATTATTTCATCTTTTGTAACTTTTTGAACACTGTACCCTTATTTTCATATATTAAATCTAAAATGTAATGTTTGTTCCAAATCTTAACCACAGTCCTGAAGAGTGAAAGCATAGCCTTGTTATACTGGTTATGCTGTGGTTCTCCAGAGTGCAAGAGGTGTTAGCTGCTATAGAAAGCTGGCTGGCAT
Source organism: Allobates femoralis (assembly GCA_033576535.1). Classification (NCBI taxonomy): domain Eukaryota; kingdom Metazoa; phylum Chordata; class Amphibia; order Anura; family Aromobatidae; genus Allobates; species Allobates femoralis. The sequence continues at coordinate 250,056,204 of JARQOC010000003.1, forward strand.
GTGTGCTAATGTATAACTCAATGCAGACATCCCACTGGCCTTTTGAACAGCGGGTGGTAGCAGCAAAAAAGTGTTGTGTGGATGCCTGGAAAGGATGATGGGTGCATTGCAACAGGTGGGTGGATAAATGGATGTGAGATGTGGAGCATCCCTTTACTGTTGTATGCAAATCATTTGCATAGCAATGACATCCGTCATCAGTTTCCCTTTGTTGTTTCTGTAAACAAGCATAATGGAAAAAAGAGATGGATGGCTGTATAAATAAATGCACACAAGCCTTTATGGTTGGAGTACTGTAAGGGTACAGTCACACTTGGCGACGCACCAGCGATCCCGACAACGATACGACCTGGCAGGGATCGCTGGTGCGTCGCTATGTGGTCGCTGGTGAGATGTCAAACAGTCAGATCTCACCAGCGACACAGCAACAATCCGGAATGATACGGAGGTCGTTGGGACCCTGTTTCTCAGACCTGTAGTATTGAGGTCGTTGGTCATTGTCCCGGTCAAACACACCGATGCATGCTGCCCAGCAGGACCCCAACGATCAAAAAATGGTCCAGGTGACTGTCACACGACCAGCGATCTCACAGCAGGGGCCTGGTCACTGCTAAATGTCAAACATAATGAGATCGCTGGCGAGGTCGCTGTTGCGTCACCAAACTTGTGTCTCAGCAGCAATCTCACTAGCGATGTCGCTTAGTGTGACGGGGGCTTTAGTGTTTAATGTTTCCTCAGGAAGAGATATCACATTGTTCCCAGGGGCATACATAGAAATCATAGACAAAAATTAAAATTGCCCTGCTCAAAAAATAAAGGGATGAAGGTCACTGTGCGTACAAGAGATTGGTTGAAAAAATCAGCAGATTCAGCTACTTATTGCTTTGGCCTTGTAGTCAACACCAGGTTTAGAAAAGTGTGAGGGCCAGGCAGAGGATGTGGCAGCTGTGTGGTTAGCATTCTATTGAAGCTACACCTCTGCCAATGTAGGAAAAGAGGAAAGCATACCAGTCCATGTTATGGTAGAAGACACAGAGGGCTGTAAGGTGTTCAGAAGAAGATATGAACTGAGTACACTTTTACCTGCTTTATCCATGTTTTACACATAATATTCTGCTACTTCAATAGTAAACAGACAAAGCTCGGCTACAGCCACAGTTGAGCTTCAACCATAGTTCACATGCAATTTTGTTATATCCATGGTAAACTCACACAGCTCTACTACAACTGTTGTACACTCATACTCTGCGACACCTATAGTATATTCATACAGTTCTATTGCATTGATAGTGCAAACACATCTAATATATAAAACCCGAAGCCACTTCCGTCTTCAAGGGACAAAAATGACGTCACACGACGGAAGTGGCTTGGGCACTACACCCGCTCAGGGTGATCCAAGATGGCTGTCAAAGCGGAGAGCGGTGGGCGTGGTAGCGCCCACCAGACCCCCGAGCGGTGGGCACGGGAGCGCCCACCACGAGCCGCTATCCCACCACCAGACCCCTCGCCGCGGCCCCGCACATACTCCGGTGTGCCACTCACCGCGGCCCTGCACATACCCCGGTGTGCCCCTTGCCGAGGCCCCCCACATAGCCCGATGTTCGTCCTCCCCCATCCGGGAGCCGGCCCCACCCACACTCCGGTCCGGTGTGCGGCCTCTGCCATCAACCTGACACCGCTGCCAGCTCTGCCGCTCACCGCCCACAGCCCGGTGAGTGTCCTCTGCCCTCCAGCCTCCCCTGTCCTCTGCCCTCCAGCCTCCCCTGTCCTCTGCCCTCCAGCCTCCCCTGTCCTCGGCCCTCCAGCCTCCCCTGTCCTCTGCCCTCCAGCCTCCCCTGTCCTCTGCCCTCCAGCCTCCCCTGTCCTCGGCCCTCCAGCCTCCTCTGTCCTCTGCCCTCCAGCTTCCCCTGTCCTCTGCCCTCCAGCCTCCCCTGTCCTCTGCCTTCCAGCCTCCACTCTCCTCACCCCTCCAGCCTCACCTCTCCTCACCCCTCCTCACCCCTCCAGCCTCAGCTCTCCTCACCCCTCCAGCGTCCACTCTCCTCACCCCTCCAGCCTCACCTCTCCTCACCCCTCCTCACCCCTCCATCCTCAGCTCTCCTCACCCCTCCAGCGTCCACTCTCCTCACCCCTCCAGTCTCCGCTCTCCTCACCCCTCCAGCCTCACCTCTCCTCACCACTCCAGCCTCAGCTCTCCTCACCCCTCCAGCCTCCGCTCTCCTCACCCCTCCCCACCTCTCCAGCTTCCGCTCTCCTCACCCCTCCAGCCTCCGCTCTCCTCACCCCTCCAGCCTCCGCTCTCCTCACCCCTCCATATGCAATGTACAGTATGTGTATATATGTGTGTATGTAATATAATTTGTGAATGATGTGTGTGTATGTATATATATATTTCTACATCTTTATAGATTTGCATGTGTGTACACATAATGTGTGTGCATCTAATATATAAAAGCCCAAGGCACTTCCGTCACTTTGTCCACACTTCCATCACTTTGTCCGCACTTCCGTCACTTTGTCCACACACACACACACATACACATACACACACAATCCGCTATACTGACCACCGGCCCTGCGTCCTCTGCCTGGATCCTCAGTCGACATGTCGCCGCCCCGCAACTACTGGATCCAATATAGCGTCCAGTCGTCCAGGGCCGGCGACATACTTTGTCCAAGATGGCGTCCGGGAAGTCTCGCCGGACTTCCCAGACGCCATATTCGATCCAGTCGTCCGGGGGCGCCGACATGTCGACTCAGGATCCAGGCGGTGGGAAAGACGCAGGCCCGGTGGTAAGTATAGCGGAGTCTGTGTATGTGTGTATGTGTGTGTGTTAATGTGTGTGCTGACCACTCTGTCCATGGCGCTGCGCTGACCACTCTGCCCACGGCGCTGCGCTGACCACTCTACCCACAGCACTGCGCTGACCACTCTGCCCATGGCGCTGCGCTGACCACTCTGCCCACAGCGCTGCACTGACCACTCTGCCCACAGCTCTGCGCTGACCACTCTGCCCACGGCGCTGCGCTGACCACGCTGCCCATGGCACTGCGCTGACCACTCTGCCCACGGCGCTGCGCTGACCACTCTGCCCACGGCGCTGCGCTGACCACTCTGCCCAGGCCACTACGCTGACCAACCTCACCGCACTCACTGCTAACCACTGAGCCACCGCACTCACTGGTAACCACTGAGCCACTGCACTCACTGCTAACCACTGAGCCACCGCGCAGTGCTAACCACTGAGCCACCGCCCAGTGCTAACCACTGAGCCACTGCCCAGTGCTAACCACTGAGCCACCGCGCAGTGCTAACCACTGAGCCACTGTGCTGTGCTAACCACTGAGCCACCGTATACTCTGCTACCCACTGAGCCACCTGTATACACACAATTCATTTCACCGCACTCCCCTAACTATTAGTAAATAAACTATATATGGATTCTAGACTACCCGATTCTTTAGAATCGGGCCGCCATCTAGTCTACTATATAATTGCCTAATCGGGTCTATCCAGAAAATCACGCGCCAGCGCTCATTGGTCACCGCCAGCCGTGGCATCCAATTAGGGAAGCGTATGCAAAACAGCTGCGCACATTCAAAACTCACGCCAAGCTGAAACCTGGCGACGGCGATGCATCGGTGTCGCTATCGCCAGCATACATTCGTCTGGCAGCGGCTATCGTCGGGAGATCCGACGGTAGCTGCGACTTATCTACTGCAGAGGTCCGCGGCGAGCCAGCCAGGAGATAACCGGCATCAGCTTGCAGCAGTAGTACCCCGACCGCCATATTGGAACACCCACATTATGGGTATTCCTATATGGCGGCCGGAATACCCCGCCAAGCTGCGTCACTTCTCTGATTGGTCACCGCGGCTGGTGGCAACCAATCAGTGAAGTGGCGCAGCTAGGCGGGAAATATGAATCCCACGCTGCTGATTGGTCGCTGCTCTCAGCAGTTTTAAAGCACGCGCCAAATGCGCTGATTTGTCGTAGTGGTTGGCCGCGACTAATCAGCGAAGCGGAGCACGGCTTGGTATATTGGCGCTCAATTTGAATTGCCGCTTATAGTGTGACGCACTTCTCTGCTGTTTACAAGGCTGTCAGTCATAGTGTGACGCGGTTCACTTCTGTTTACAAGGTATTCTAGAATACCCGATGCGTTAGAATCGGGCCACCACCTAGTACATAGTATAAAAAACAAAGGCTACAAGCGAGGCGCAGAATAGTGCCCTATCAATGATGACACTATTAGACACGGTGATATGTAGTGTCCACTCACCTTTTTTGGTTGTGTATACCCACAACCAGGCTTGAGTGCATTAATACAGTTGCCGCTGGACCTCCACTCCCACTGCATGTGTAAATCGATAATCTGTAGTTAGGAAGAGGTGTACCACGATCTGCGCTGCTGTGACATAAAAGGATCACAAGGAAGGCAATGCTTTAACAAAACCTCCTTTATTCTTTCTCTCCTACGCGTTTCGGAGCCACATCCGAGCTCCATCCTCAGGGATATCCCTGATATGTTGATATCCCTGAGGAAGGAGCTTGGATGTGGCTCCGAAACGCGTAGAAGAGAAAGAATAAAGAAGGTTTTATTGAAGCATTGCCTTCCTTGTGATCCTTTTATGTCACAGCAGCGCAAACACATACATACACACACACGAATGCACAGTGCAGAGCCCTCGTTTTCTTAATTGATCACATGGTAATGACATCCACAGATTCTCTAACATCATGGGTCGCACAGAGTGTGGAACCATCATTTCTGTTTCCCTGCTGGAGAAAGATCAGTGACATGTGCAGACGGCAGACATTTCTCTGCAGTGTGTGCACTTCTTGGCTATGTCAATGCTTTCATTGTTGATGTAACATATTACAAGCATGTAAAAGTCAGGTATGCGGTGGTTCTGTGACGCCCCTGCGGTCTGGCTGCAACAAATGGTTATATGTATAACCTTATATTGAATGTAAAACCATGTCTGGAAAGAATTGAGGTGCCCTCTGCCAGAAATCTAAATCATACAACACTTTCCAAACTCCAAGCAGAGAGTTGAGGGCTGTAGAGACCCACCGTGGGCAGACCCCTACTTCTGGTTGAAGGGAGGAGGTAGAAAATGAAGCATTAGGTAGGCAAGTAGAGGTTCAGACTGTGGTCGGCTGAGAGGCTGTGCAGAGGAACTGGCTGCAGGCAGGGCACCAGGTTCTAGGTGGCCAGGTTTCCCAGACCTGGCCACAGAATCTGGAGGTTGCTGGACTTTTTGCCCAATAGTCACTCATGCGGGCCATTCTGAGGTACAGTTGTAAAGAAGACTAGAGAGCTGGTGGGCTAGCAGCTGCTCTAAGTCCACATCACCTGCCTACCTGGAGCATATCTACTGCACTTAAAGGAGTACAGGAGAGGTTAAAGTAAACCAGAAATTTTAACAACAGAGACAGCAGGAAGGTCACTATACCTTACTCCAGAAGAGCAGACTTCAGTTCTTTCCTGACTGACTGGACCACGTGCTTGGTAATGTATCCTGCAGTGATAACTGCTGAAGTAAAAGGTAAAAAACTCAGAGACTGTCTCCTCTGCCTTCCTTCCTCCTGCACACACTGCTGTTACAATACCTACTACTACCACCATCATCTACTCTCCTACAGCCTCAGGAACCTGCCCAGTTTTGAGGGGGTTAGTAATCTCACTGTCACAACAACTATCTCCTGAGGTTAAACCTGCAGTGTCGGCCACTTACTGGCTGGAAAACTCCAACTGATGTCACTAACTCTTATTATTTTTCATTTATTTGTTTTCCTCCATTTTTACTTTCCCTTGCCAATGTGAGCCAGGGACACAGCACTGAGTGCAGCCACCATGATCCTGACCACTGGCCCAGCTGCTTGGTATTCAGTCCTAAGTGCTCAACAGTGCCGTTTGACATAGGGCCCCCCCACTAACGGGTACCAATTACAGTAGTGCAGCATGTCACTATTGGTGGTACACAGTTGCTTATGCCTTATTGTCTTTTCACTTTCCACTAGCAGAAAAGAACAGACTATTTCTTCCCTTCCTTATCTTATTTTGCTATTAATTTTAAGAGGTTTATTTATGGTAGCAAAATAAGTATTGAACATGTAACCAATTCTCTAAGTAAATATATTTTCGGTAAATTCAGAAAATTCGGTAAATATATTTCTAAAGGGACAATTGACATGAAATTCTCACTAGATGTCGGTGACAGCCTATGAAATCCACACATACAAAGAACTCAAACCATTGCTGTTCATTACTTAAGTTATGAATAATAATGAGAAATGACACAAGGAAAATGTGTTGAACACTTGCAAAAAAAAGAGGTGAAAAAGCCATGGAACATCATGACACCAGCTGAAATCTATCAGAATTAGAAAGCAATCCAGCCACTTAGTGAGAAATAATATCAGCTGGTTCAACTGCCAACCTAAAAACAAGATGGCTCATTACCAAAGTGTCACAAAAGAAACATTTCATGATGGGTAAAACCAGTGAGCTGTCACAAGACACCCACATCCTTATTGTTGTAAAACATAAAGAATTTTTAAAGTACTGAAGGTTCCAGTGAGCACTGTTGGGGCCATAATCCAAAAGTGTAAAGAACATTATTTCACCGTGAACTGGCCATGACCAGGTGTTTCACCCAAGATTTCAGACAGAGGAATATAAATTATTATCCAAAGAATTGTGCAAGAGCCAGGAACCAGCTGTGGAGAGCTACACAAACAACTGGAATTAACAGGTACAAATGCTTCACAGAAAACCATAAGTAATGCACTCAACCTACATGGCCTGTATGCACGATTACCATGCAAAACTTCATTGCTGAACAAAAAGCATGTTCAATCGTGTTTAAAGTTTGCACAATAACAAACCTGTGAAATACTGGGAAAATATACTCGTCCTTTCCCTCATTTTTTTCCCGGCCACATCCAAAGTCTTATTATCATAACATCTCCTTTTCAATCTCTCCCTTGTGATGATCTCTTCACTTTTGTATTCCACATCACCTGAACAGTTCCTTCTAGCTCTTATCAACTCCCCTATGGGTAAGTTCTGTGTAATTTGCCGAGGGTGACAGCTGTCGGCCCGCAGTATAGAATTGCCACTGATTAGCTTCCTGAATAGTCTAGTTTCAATCTTGCCTTTTTTTTGTGTGTGTGGAATTGGGGTGAATTCTGATTATGAATATATGATATGCCCAATTTTGTTTATAGGTGGGGCGGAAAATACAAAGTAAAAATAATAATTTTCCTTTTTTCCTAAATGGATAGATAAGTATTGAGATCTATAATTATAATGGGACGAATGAACTATTGGGAATTCTGAGTATGAGGAAAAATAAAGGTAGTGTGAACACAAACATAATACCTGCATAGACTCAGATATGGTTATATGGCATGAGAACCGCGGTATCTCTAAAAAATCCAAGTATGATCGGCAAATCGTAAGTAATATTTTTAATATAAAATGTATAACTTTTTTGTATAATTTGGGATTTACATATGTGTTTTGCAAAATTGTGAAAGGGTTAATTGGTCACCTGTAGTGATTTTCTGTAATCAATGGGAAAGAAGGTGGTATTTTTAAAAATAATGTTTTATTTGATTTTTGTATGCTGATGAGTCAAGACTTTGTGTCTGAAATGCATCCAGCGAGGATGTTTTTAAATTTCTATTAATAAAGAGAACCTTTCTATGGACAAGTGGCAGTCTGAATTTCTGAATTTGTGGACTAACTTGGTGGAAACCGGTCACCTTCAGGAGCCCAGGGATCCAGGGGCGTATGTGATAAGATACCTTTACACGCCGCAACTATCACTGGCAATCGGTAGCAACCATATGTGCGCATGCACGTTGTTAACGGTCTTTAACGATCGCCGATGCCACATGTACACGCCGCAATTGAGCCCTCATCCTAAGGGAACATGGTTCCCCGGAAGTTCCAACAGATCCTGCGGTAAACATCTGGTTGAATCCCGTCACCACTTCACATGCCGCAATCAGTAGGGGAATGTGGGCGTACATATTCTGCGGCGCTAAAACATAGGCATGACAGACTCGTGTATTCCGTGACGCTAACACGCTGATTGGACAACGCAATAGCGTCATGATTGGCCAGCCTGCGCAGGAAGGCTGGTTAATACATGACGATATTGCAATTGTGTAGTGTGAATGGTCAGCTCTTCAAATATGGCGCCTTGTGAAGGGACAGCCGATGGAAACACAGTAGCCCCCACCAATCATCGCTGATGGGGCGCGGAAAACATCACGCCCCTTGAAAATCACTAGGCGATGCAGATTCCATCCCTATCGCCTGTTTACACGCCAACACGAGCGCAATTCACCATCTAGGTTGCCTCTGATTTTAGAACAATGCTCTGAAACAGCAACTGCGAAAATCCTGATCACTTTCTCAAATTACACGCTGCAACTTTGTAGCAATTTCAAGGCAACCGTGACAAAAATCCCGATTGCCTGGCAGTTGCTACCCCGCAGTTGAGGCGTGTAAAGGTACCTATAGAGGTGAGCAGCCAACTCCCTTTTCCTTTTTCCCTCATATGTGTACTGGGAAAATATAGTCTGGTCAGATTAGATCAAAATGAAATACTTTCGATACGCATCATTTGTAATGCCTTTAACACTATAGCAAGAGTGAACTTTTGAAATAAGAACATCATGGTGTGGGGCTGCTGTAACATCGTCAGTGTATCAAATACTTATTTTCACCACTGCCTGTATGTGACATGTTATCACATTTTAGTGTATCATTGAGCAAAACCTATCCAAAACCTGATCATAACAAGTAAAGGAGAGTATATATGAAATGCTAAGTTCACCGATGTTGTCTTGTCTGCAATCTTTTGTCTCTGTACTGTAAAGCAAGTTTTAATATTTAAAGATGAACATGAAAAACTCCCTCTCACATCTTGATATATTATAGTATTGTAACCTTTTCTGCCATCAGTCCTGTAAAACATAAACCTGCCGTCCGGCACTTCCACCGTACTTAGACAGGAGTTGGGCGCCCTATGAATATTGCTAAATTGGCAGACTTCCAGCTCTCCCACTTACAGTAATTGCCCACTTAAGGTACTGAGAAGTAGTCCCGGATCCACATGTCAGAAAAAGTTCAGTCTATATGCCATTGTTTTATACGAGACATTTGGAAAAATACATGGATGAAAAAATCCCGCTTCTTCCTTTTCCGTTTGTAATCTTGAACAGGAGGTTATTCTAATAAGCCTTGATCTTAGGAACTGAGTCCTGGAAGTAAACTGAGATGATTAACTGATTGAATTTATTTTTATGTATTTCTTTTCAGAAGAAAAGAAGCAGTAGGATGAAGTCAGGAGAAAATGAAAGTGTCAGCTTTTACATTTACGGATTTGCGCTTTATGAGCCTTGATCTGTTAATGTTTCCTATGGGGCCATTGTGGATGAGTGTATTGCACAGGTGGCCCACAGCAATTTATAGATACAATAATTGGACAAGAAAAAGAAGAGACGCACACTTCTCAAACACATGGATTGCAGCTGGTTCCAGCCATTTTAACAGCAGACATAACTTCTCCATGACAGAGATGATTTCCGAGTCCCAGGAAGCGCTTTGCATCCTCCGTACCCCTGTGTGCTCCATTGCTTTCTCCATGTTCCCTATTGCACAGACTGTACTAGCACACTTTTTATTACCACTCTGTCAAGATCCTAACTGAACATTTATATCTCAGATAATTCATTCATCACCCAAAAGCTCTTCGTAGTACATCTGCAAAATATGTTAAAATGCTCAATATTCAGCAGAAACTAAGATATCCACATTTTTGATGAAAAGCTCTCAACAGGATTTTATCTCGAGGGTCCATTACAAATGAGCTATTATTCAAGAAAAAAATCACAGAATTATGGTATGTAAACTATTGTCCTATCCAATCAGAAACACATCTGTTGTATCAAAGACAGTGAGAAAATTTTTCTTAAAAATTGGCATATAATGAAGACATGTAAACCATATATAGACTGATCGTTATATGAGTGGAATATACTGAAAGTCCATGGCTATAAACTAAGTTGTACAGTGGCAAGTCCAATTATATTCTACGTTAGTCTCTTTATAACTATTGTCTCCCTACTGAGTATGTGTGGGATGTCTTTTCCTCTAACTGTAGCTTAAATGATAAAACATATTTATATTGCCCTATAGAGGTAAGAATTTTGAATATAACATAAAAATGGTTAACAGGTACTATGGTTTCTTGCAGCTGTGAGCGAGGATAGTACCGCTAATCAGGGTCTGACACTGATTGCAAAGGACCCTGTTCGGAATTTGCATCTGGGCCCCATTTAGCCAGGCAACACATGCACATATTCATATGCATATTTATCTACAAAATAAAAGCCCTATCAAGTCTGTCTGTCAGTCTGTAACTTTTTCCCAAAAGCAATGCCACCTATAGGACATTATGTGTATTACAAAGGCAGTTAAACTGGAATATGAGCTGAAGTGTAAATATCATTTCATTAAAAAAAAAACGATACTGCACTGGTTGCTAAGGATGGGTCAAATAGCAGCTAAGATAATGCTTTTTTTGTGCCATATGACTTATTTTATCACATTTTTCAAAGCTCTTTTAAAAACTGCATTTTATGGCTGTGTGTTGGTGTGGCCAGCAGCTGAAAAGGAACAGTGCAATGTAATAGCAGAGAAGGGAATAACAAAGATCCTGACTGAGCTGTGTGGAGCCAGATGACAGATCAGAAGCTTGTGCCAATGAAAGAGGAGTTTGCACTGATCCTGACATTCTGACATTGCTTAGCAACTGGGCTGTAGGCTGAGATAATCTGATACATTGTTTCCTTACCAGCTGCAGTCAGCAGTATAGGATATGCCCTCTCCCTTATATGGATACATACCCAGTTTCCAGTGTGAAGACGTATATGACTGATAACGAACATATGTCTGCTTCACACACAGTGTAGAGGGAACACCTTGCAGAAGATTTATGAATAATTTTCAATCAGAATTTTCGAATGAAGTATATTTAAAAGTTTATTCAAATCACTTGCTCTGCATTATTATTAAATAAAAATGTTAAATGGCAGTTACGCTTTAAACTAAGTTTAGTTGATCACTCAAAATCTATGCCAAGATTGGCTGTCCCAAAGAGTATGCAGATGATATGAAAAGTAAAGAAGCAGAAGCACAACAGAAAAGGCAGCGATGTGCAAACAAGACTACTGAACAAAGAGAGCATCATTTTGGCCAAAGCACTATACAGAAGCACATGCGTGTCGCACACGACTCCCCCAATCCGACCCATTAGATTGTCACAGAATGCCATTTTGCAGTGATAGTGTCGACAACATGAATCTCCAGTGTCAAGATCAATGAACACTCACAAGATGCTGCATCTTGATCCTGTATAGCTCTTATGTTCTCTACGGACAAAACTGTCAGTTAATGTAAGTCCCACTCCAGCAGCAAGAGACGGAAACCAACTGATGCTGTGAATGGGTTGTCACAATCTGGTTCACCTGAGGTCAGCTACAGCAATGACACAAAGCACTCACTGATCTCAGGGAAACCAGTCAAGGAAACCACTGCGGGCAGATGGCTAAAGAGCTCAAACACAGTGAAATCCATGATGCATTGCCCCCTGGAAATTTGAATATGCAAATGAAGTCTGTGGAGCCTCGATTAAGAGCCTCAAACTCGGGACTAGCCAGATATCCCTCCATGGGGCAATGCATCATGGATTTCACTGTGTTTAAGCGCTTTAGCCAGCTGCCCGCAGTGTTTTCCTTGACTGGTCTTCGTGAGATCAGTGAGTGCTTTGTGATATTGGTCTACCAGGCATTAATCCCACCTAGCCAGAATCCTACTCCACACTGATGAGGTGCAATACCCCGAAACAGCTATCTGTGGATGGACACCTGGCTCTGTTAATTCCCTTGTCATATCCTTAACTCGTAACTGAGTGGGATAATGACTAAAAAGGCCACTTTAATATGGTAGTTATGCTGGTCTCCGCAAGGATTCCACCCCAGGGCTAGGTCCTTCCATGAAGGGATATCTGGCTAGTCCCGTGTTTGAGACTCTTAATCGAGGCTCCACGCACTCCATTTGCAGCTACAGCAATGAGACTGAGCTGTGACCTGAGATGAACCTGACTGTGATGTCACCCCATTAACAGCAGCCAGTCAGTTTACATTTTGTCAGTCAGTTTCCATGGATGTCTGTGAGGATCATGGCGGGTTTGAGTGGGAGAAATAAAGATGACAACGAGGACTGTGATAGTGTTTTTTGTTAAATAAATGATTATTCATGGTGTGGTGTATTATTTACTATTTACTTAGACGTTCATAATGGCATAATGGGTAGGTCTAACATTGGCCCAACATTATGAACTTCAGACTTAGTGCCAGCTGACAAAACTCAGCTGGCATTATCTTATTATCCAGTCTGCCACTGTCACCAGGGCAACTGGAAAAGTAGGATAACCACCAGTTTTGGCGTCTTTCGCGAAGGCACCAACTCTGTGGTGGCTGCAGGCTGCAATTTTTAGCATGGGGGTCCAGAATGCTTGGGCCACACCATGGTGAGACTTCCAGTCCCAGCTACCAGTGTTACCTTTGCTGCCAATCAAAAATACAGCAAAGCGCACACCCATTTTTTCAATTAATTATTTTTTCATACTGACAACCAATCACAAATGCTGGCAGAGAGTGTGCGTGGGGATAAATATGACTGTAACCAATCAAGAGGGGTGAAGCAGTGATGTTCATGAGCAGGCTCGGAAGCAGGGTGACAGCGGCACTGAAGCGTAGTAAGTAATACTTTAGGAAGCTAATATCTGTGCAAAAACAACAGGGCTCCACTGTAACATGATTTGAGCTGCGATTGGCAGCTTTTGGGCCCCTTTGAAAGTGTTTTATATGCCATTATTTTGCCTCCATTGATTTGAATGGCGTTTGGAAGTTCGGTGAACTGTTCGCCAATCAATTCGGCAAACATATGCCCATTCGGCAGACAGAGCCGAACCCGAATCTTCAAAAGGTTCACTCATCTCTAGTCCCTATTACTGCACCTGCTGTGGCATACAAAAACAGTGCTCAGCTTACTGGCCCACATAGTAATTCCACAACTGTGACTCTTACATAGTAAAATGCCTCCTTTGTGCCCTCTGGATGCTAACATTGCTTCCTAGAAAAGTGTCCACATCTTGCCCCTAAAAAGTAATATATTATAATGCCCATTGTGCACCTTTGATGGTCACAATACTCTAAGTGCCCTAAAAAATAATTTTTACATTTCCAATTAACATTCAGTAATGTTGTCTGAGTTCCCCAATGTACAGTTCATCTATACACAGTATGATGCCCCTACACCTCCCCTATGCACAATATGATGGGCCCACAGCTCACCTATTTACAGAATAATGGGTTGACAGCTCTTCTATACACAGTATGAAGGGTTTACACCTCCCCTCTGCACAGTAAGATATCTTCACAACTCCATATACACAGTATGATAAGTCAACAATTCCCCTATACACAGTATGATGGGCCCATAGCTCCCTTCTACACAGCATAATGACTCTCATACTATATAATAGCCCAAAAAGTATCAGACATACTAGATGAAGACTCCTGCAATAGTCCCCAAATTGTATAATGGCCCCTCACTGTAAAATGGCCTTACAAGTAGTCCAGAGTTTATGATGGCCCCCACAGTTACTTCCACACTGTATAATAGTCCCCACATTGTATGATAGCCCCCATAGTAGCCCTCAAACTGTATAATGGCCCCCACATCAAATGATGGTGTCGAGCATACTGGGATGAGGGTACTCGGTACCGGACCTTGTCTGCTTCTGGGGAATGTCACGGGGTCCTGGTCCGGACCGTGTCCCGGGCCCTGGCAAATAAAAGGGTGTATTTACAGGGGAGAATAGTCAATCGTGACGCCACCCACTGTGTGCGGCCACTAATGGGGCCGCTACTGCTGCAGAACCTCCGGGGATGATGTAGTAGCAGCTGAGATGGAATAGTTCCAGTGGGCAGAACTGGATTCCCCGGG